>UELU01139342.1:0-12608 GCA_900490025.1 Megastigmus dorsalis | reverse complement strand
GTGATTAAGTGC
Organism: Megastigmus dorsalis; assembly: GCA_900490025.1. Lineage (NCBI taxonomy): Eukaryota > Metazoa > Arthropoda > Insecta > Hymenoptera > Megastigmidae > Megastigmus > Megastigmus dorsalis. The sequence continues at coordinate 12,596 of UELU01139342.1, read as the reverse complement.
TCGAGAAAAAAAATATGGCCAACTTTATAGTGAAAAGTACTGAAATTTTCGGAATTTTTTTTTTAATATTTGTTTTGTTAGATCAAAAAGTGCTCTGACCCACTCTGGATTGTGGAGAAAGGTGGAGTCGATAGTTGTAGTTAACGATAGAATTTTTTTCAACGACCTGATTTCACCCTAACCTCTTCAAAATGGCGGACATTGTATAAAATCTCATAAAATATGAGTTTTTCTACAGTCATAATGAGAAAATAGGGTTATCGTGAGTTCCTGTTGGTCCACAGTCTTTTTTCTAACCGAAACAACACTGCAAAATAGGTTTGATCTAATTTTCAAATTTTAAAGATGGCGGATTCAAAATGGCGGCCGAATTTCTCTAGAAATGTCGCGTTTTTCATTATTAAAACTAAATAGGAGTGTACATTTATGCTTTGCTGTGTTGTATCATGTTATAGTAACCATTTGGGTTTATCCTAGTGTGAAAAATCTAAGATCCAAGATGGCGAATTCAAACTGGTGGTCGAATTTTTCGAGAAATGACGCGTTTTTCATTAGAAAAACTGAATAGGAGTGTATAATTTGAAAACTGCTTCCGTCTTTCTTTCGAAGCTTTCATTGTGCAAATAAAATACGGTTAGCAAACTTTTTTATTTCATAATCAAACTAATGGAATAATGCCAAAATCGAAAAAGCAAACACCTACATCATCGAGGCCTGAGAAACGATCAAAAAGACCAGTTTCACATGAAATTGACTACGAAGAAGAGGATGATCATATGATAATTCTACCAAATGTAGATGATTCTGGAGATTCTGATGGAGCTGGCTCTGATGAAGAAGATGACGATGAATCATTTCCGTCTATTTCTTATCGAGAAGCGATAAATAACTACTCGGAAAAGCAGAAGAAATTAGAAGAGAGTCATGAATATTCATGGATTGACGGGGAGAAAAAATATTCAAACAATTTTGAAAATGAAATATTATTGACTAATGCACAAAAAACAAAAATTTTAGAATGCACACTTGCAGAATTGTTTGAAATTTTTTTTTCAATAAACATGAAAAATCATATCATTGAAGCGACAAAAGAAAATGGTTATAACCTCTCTATGCATGACTTAAATACTTTCATCGGAATCGTCATTTTCTCGTCATTCAATCAAAGAAAATCTCAAAGAGACTATTGGTCTCATGACCTTTACTTTGGAGAAGGGGTAGTTTCAGCAGCTATGCCTCGCAACAAATTCGAATCGATAAAATCACACCTCAAGTATTCGAAAGCTGCAGAGCAAAATCCTAAAGATCGTGGTTGGAAGGTTCGCTTTCTTCTCACAGAGTTTCGAAAAAATGCCCAGAAATTCGGATTTTTTGAGACAGCACTTTCCATCGATGAAATGATGGCAAAGTCATATCATAGAACTGTCTTGAAACAATATATCAAAGGCAAACCCATTAGATTTGGTCTAAAAATTTGGGAGCTGTGCACTGCGGATGGTTACTTACTAGATCTAGATCTATACTGTGGGAAAAATTCAGCGATTGGTAATGATAAGCTATCTAATTGTGCGTTGGGTAGTCGAGTCATCATGACCTTATTACAAAAACTCTTCTCTTCTACACCTTTCAATAAATTGCACAAGTATCATCTGTATTTTGATAATTTTTTCACTACCTTCGATCTACAACTCCATTTGCAAAAATTGGGCCTACGATCGACAGGTACCATTAGAGAGAATAGAGTCAAAGAAAAGAATTTCATTGACAAAAAGTCCACCAGGGGAACTTATGCTGTAAAACACGATAAAAATAGTGGTATAAACTATATAACTTTGATGGACTCGAAACAGGTTTCCATAGCTTCAACAGCAGCTGGAACAACTCCTCTTTTACCATGTCAAAGGTACAGCTCAGAACAACGAGCTAAAGTAGATATTGAGATGCCCAACGCTTTCCTTTTATACAATCGTTACATGGGAGGGGTAGATCTGCACGATGGACATTGCAATAATGTAATGCCTTGTATAAGATCCAAAAAATGGACGTGGGTAATATTTATAAGATTAATTCAGTCAGCTATCGTAAATAGCGTTGTCTTATTCAATGCTGCAAATAAAGGTAAGAAAAAAGGTTCAAAAGAATTTTGTTTGAGCATTGCAAAATATTACATGGAAAAAGGTAAGATGATGCGTGGAAAAGTACATACTTTTTCACACCAAAAATTGAAGAAATCTTGTTCTAGTGAATCGTGTTCTACTAGAACACAAATTTTTTGTAATGACTGCAATAAGTTTTTCTGTAAACCCTGTTTTAAGACATACCATGAATAATCATTACTGAGATAGTTAGAAAAAATACGTAGAAAATGATAAGAAAAACGAAAAAAAAAGAAGACTTCCATTCCTGTTTACCTCCGCGTGGTGGAAGTTGGGGAACGTTCACGGATAATAACATTCTACTGAACGGCTAAGTAACAGGACTAAATTGATTCTTATAAATGAATTTTATATTCAATAATTTCGAACTCAGGTACTATGCATTTTTGTGGGAGAGCTGAGGACAGTTTTGATAAAAATTGTATATAGAATAAGACAAAAAGTTTTTTGTTTTCAAGTATTGCATCAGCCATCCTGGATTTCAGATTTTTTCCACTAGGAAAAATTCAAATGGCTACTAAAACGTGAAACGACATAGATGAAGCATGAATATACACTCCTATTCAGTTTTTATAATGAAAAACGCGTTATTTCTCGAAAAATTCGGCCGCCAGTTTGAATTCGCCATCTTGGATCTTAGATTTTTCACACTAGGAAAAACCCAAATGGTTACTAAAACATAATACAACACAGCAAAGCATAAATGTACACTCCTATTTAGTTTTAATAATGAAAAAGGCGACATTTCTAGAGAAATTCGGCCGCCATTTTGAATCCGCCATCTTTAAAATTTGAAAATTAGATCAAACATAATTTGCAGTGTTGTTTCGATTAGAAAAAAGACTGTGGACCAACAGGAACTCACGATAGCCCGATTTTCTCATCATGACTAGAAAAACTCATAATTTATGAGATTTTATACAGTGTCCGCCATTTTGAAGAGGTTAGGGTGAAATCAGGTCGTTGAAAAAAATTCTATCGTTAACTAAAACTATCACCTCCACCTTTCTCCACAATCCAGAGTGGGTCAGAGCCCTTTTTGATCTAATAAAAAAAATATTAAAGAAAAAAATTCCGAAAATTTCAGTACCTTTCACTATAAAGTTGGCCATATTTTTTTTCTCGAGCACTTAATCATAATTCTGATCCCGGAAATCGAAAGATCACGAAAAAATACACAAGGATATGTAATTGGAATGAAATTATTCAATCGATTCCCTTTTGAGAATGACGCTTGAAAATGAAAAAAAAATCGTGTCCCTTGGGCGTTAATGGGTTAAGTGAATCGGTTAAAGGCTTCAAAAACGATGTCATATACGGTTTTTTTCTCCACTAGAATAAACTCCGCATACATACTGATAATTTCTTCGATGTTCAGGTGGAATATTAATTACTTGCGCTTGTACTAACTATACTTGAGCATTTGAACTATTAGCTATAGGCAAACCATCAGAATTCCACAGTAAATAAACGTCAAAGTCTCCTTTAAAAGCATTTTGCTCCATCTCTTGATACTTTAAACTTGACGTTATATCAGAGACATATTCCGATTACGCTTGTGCGCCAGTATTAAAGATAAAGTTCAAATTTCTAGATTCAAATTCATCTTTTAGCAATGATTTTAAATTGTACTCAACAAAAATACCGATAACTTTTCTACTTTCACAATTTTCATATACTAAAATTCTAGGTCGAGCGTTGAAATCGCCAAGATAATATGAACAATTCTCACAAATTCTGTGCTTCATAATCATTTCTTTATCAGCAGGCAATATCTTATCAATAATTTTGAAAAGAAAATATTTATTTTCAGGCAGGTTACTTGGTTGCAGTATTAAAATGTCTATAAGTTTCAATTGCTCGTATAATAATTTTTTTCGTTGCACAATTATTTATCACATCACTAATACTCTCTTCATACTCAATTATCCTGTTTGCGTAATTTTCCTGCGAATTTATTATAAATATCTTAATTGTACAATAAAAACATAATATTACTGTTATCATACTAACAAATGTTTAAGATTGAAATAACATTTGTTTTCTTTTTCTGAAGACCTCGTAAGTCCCTTTGAAAGACCGTTGCTGTCCCACAATGCATTGATTCGCGCTTGAAGGGGAGCAGCGCTTGCCCCAAATAATGACAGCACTAGCCTGTCAGCGAGCGTGAGGGCGCGTGAACAAGTGTGATTACACAACGAACTAGCCTCAAGTAAATTCGACAATTTTTTAATAAAATAAGTTATTATTTTGAATTTTAATAAAACTAAACCTCGATTTCCATGGGTTCTACAGCATTATTGGGTTCTTGTTGATACTCGTCTTGCAATCTTCTTAACCTCTCCCAACGGCGCAGAGTAACTGCAGGAATCTCCACGATCTTTCAAATTTTATGAAAATTGATAAGTTTTCATTAATATTGATTTAAAAATACGAAAATATTAATTTCAGTTTATATATTTTTAATTACCCCATCATCTAATATACGCTTTCTATAATTCGACATGTTATAGGAATCAAACTTATAAACTTTTGGTAATAACTGTATTGTTTATTTTATACATCGATATCAATTATAAAGTTCGATTCTTTTAAATTTTGAAGTTGCCTATTCATGTTGTTGACACTCATTTATTATTCTGCACTGATTAGTTATGCTTTGTTTTATTCGTAAATAGAAAAACAGCAAATTGTCAGAAATGCAAACTTTCGATTTTTTTTAAATTCTGAAGCTGCCTATTCATGTCGTTGACACACATTTTTTTTATTGACATTTATTAGGCTGCACTGATTAGCAAAGCTTTGTCTAACTGCTAAATAGAAAATAGAAAAATGTCAGAAATGCAGTATTTAATTGAATGCGAGGATACTTCTCTTTGTATCATGTATAAAAGGTCTATTTTAATAGAAGATAGTCGTAAAAAGCTTTGTAAAGGAATTAAAATAAACTTTATGTGGCCAGAGGATTGCAAAAACGGTAAAAGATACCGAGGAGAGATAGTAGATATATCGAGTAAGTACAACTTTAATAAAAGTTATTAATAAAAGTCAATTTGATAAAAATGTGTATTAATATAATTTTATTAATTTATTATTAATTACAGCTGATGAAAGTAAATTACTTAAGTTGATGGACGCAATGTACAAGAAAAATTCAGGAAAAAAAGCAGGAATAAACAAAAAAAAATATTAAGATAGCAGATCTTGAAGATTTACAAGAACACAAGACAGATAATTTCGATATAGACTCACGAACTGCACATCAAGCAACGACATGAATGTTAGACAAAAATCTATTTTCTATTTTCGCGTGCAACTGATTAGTAGATTGATTAGAAGCGGCTTGATTTATCGCGGGTGCAAATACGCGATAGTATTATTTCTCCCGCAGTACGCGTCCGGGCCCTTTGTCGTTGTGATCGTCAACGTTCTGATCGACATCGTTGTCGTGTATACGCATGTCTTACAAAACTCTACGTCACATTTTCAATTCAATTCTATTTTTGAAACTTAAAAAATGCTTCTATAAAAGACAAATTAATTAAAAAATTTCTAATTCTAATTTTGCAGGTTCTAGAGTCAAGAAAAAAAACTATACAAACCCATGTAAAAGATCTTATGAGCGATAATATATTTAAAGAATTGAATGACCAGATTCAACCATAAATCACTCCAAATAAATCAATAGATGTAGTGGAAGCAGAAGTACCTGCCATAACTTCAAGCGAAAAAGATTTTCAGAAAAACCCAAATGATCTTAGTTGGCTTCAAGATCAAAATAATTGAAATTATGAAAAATGAAGTTAATGCTTTCATTAAATCTACAAAAACAAATTTAAAGTCGCTACAAATGCTTTCTAAAGTAATTAATTATGATAGTAATAAAAAATACCAATATAAATTTAAATTTACATTTCTCTATATCTTATGAATTTAATTTTTTCAGAATCTGGATTTCATTGAAAATATTACAGTATCTTCATGCATAGAAGTTTTAAATAATCCAGTAATTGCAGCAAAACCACGCAGACGATCCTACGGAATGCCAATGACAGAGGCATTCGACGATTTGAGTAAAAAAACGTTAGAATTAATTGACAAACAATCTTTACAGACGAAAGAGCGAACTTTTACAAGCTCTTTAGTGTATGATGAGCTATCTACCTCAAAACAAAATGTAAAATAATAATATACAAAATGTTTTAATTATTAAAATTCATTATTATTTTCATTCAAATTTCAATTTACATACTACGCACTAACCTAATTTTGTTCAGGATTGTGATTTCTCTTATTCGACCAGCTTAAATCAAAGAAAAGTGAACTCATTCGATGAGCCAAAAACGAGCAGTTATTTTAAGCAAGAGAATGTAATTAATTTAAAGGTTTGTAAATAAAAATTTTTACACTTTTTTAAATTCTCATTAATATATTTTCTAAATTACGTATCGGCAGGATTCTTTTGAATACGATGACGTATCGCTTATTCTGTCACCGGTAAATAATAAGCGACCAATTACACCATGCTTATCAGACGATGATTCGCCAAAGTCAAAACGAGAAGTAAGACATCAGTATAATATTTTCTTATGTAATACTAAATTATTGGTATTTTTGTATTTTGGTACATTTTACTTGTAATGTTGAATTACAGAATAAGCCTCTGGTTATCGACTATTATAGCGATAGTACAGACATCGATTTATTTGATCTAGCAAAAAAAGAAAATAAAGCAAGTGATTAACGGTTCTATTCAGAAAATCAACCGCAAAAAGAGCAGCGATCAGTAATTCAGGAAAAGGAAAATGATAAGGATTATGATAATACTTGGACCCTAAAATACACTCGTCCTGACGAAGAGAATGATGTAAGTATTATTACTCTACTTTTATAGCCTACATTATTACTAATTTAAACCATTTGACGTACATTTAAATCAATAAAAATCTAAACTTAAAATTATTTTTTAATTGCAAATATATACATCTTTTAGGCCAGAGAAATTATTAAAGGTTCCAAGGTGCAGGAAACACATTACTCTTCATAAAAGTTTAAAGTTGATCAAAACTCAAACTGTATTGGCAAGGACATTATTACAATTAATTTTTAAAGATGAGGCTCTAGCTACTTGCTCTGCAAAAGGGAAAAAACCAAGAAATGGATATGATCGCGAAGCAAGATCTGGCCTTAATCAACGGGGACTCGATGCCATTCTTGGTATATATATTATGCATACTCAATTTATTTATTTATTTATTTAACGTAATAATTCTCATTATAAATTTTATAATTATATAGATTATTGTGAGCTGTATGCGAAGAAAAGAGAGTGGAAAAAGTGGACACGAGACTAATTTTAAGTGCGTATAACGTCAATTTCCTCCCTTTTTTTGTCTCATACCACTCACATTCAAGTACATAATTTAAAATCAGTAGTTTCATCACACCTGTATCACATCACCCACTTAACAATCTTTTTCACTCATTCTTAACAACTCAGAATTCTTTTATTTCTACAACCACATCAATTCACCACACCGCGTCTCAACCGTTTTTTTTTCTCATATTAGTAATCTTATAAAATCTAATCAATGTAACTATTCTGCGTTATATTCGTGAATATGAAATAATTATTCATAGATTCATCTTTTCGAAATTCTGTTACCCCCTTTTTTATGTAATCAAATTTGTACAATTTAAATGTTTTTTTTTGTAATCTTAAGTGCGTATATCGTCATTTTCCTCCCTTTTTTTGTACAGTCAAATCAAAATGCAATCATTTTATTGTAGAAGCTAATTCCATTTCCGTTAATAAATTGGGTTTTTTATACTAAACGCCTTTTTCCCAAACAAAGCTGCTTGTGTTTTAATAATTTATTTGAATAACCTTCCTTCATTAAAAATAATTCGTTTTGGGGCATAACGTAGTAAAGGGAAACAGGGTAAAAAATCGAACGTTCAGAACACAGTCAAATATAAAATTTCAATAGAGATAGCTTGTTGGCGCCTTGTCTATAATTCGCGGGGGGTTTTTGAGCATAGGTAGGCCACCGATCCACCACTGATTATCTTTGAACCATGCAGGCTCGCCGAAATACGAGGGTGTGCACGCCTACATTTTGGTCCCTCCTGTGAGGTCAAGACTGCTACGGCCTCGCATATCTCATAAGCAACGCATCAGCATACAACAATCAACAGCATCATTGTATCGCTCTCCACCAACACCATCGCTCCCTACCAGGACACCTCACCTTCGGCCACCGGCGTCATCATCACGGAATTCATCATTTCTACAGATAAGTACTCCTCCCGAGGTAACACGTGTTTACAACATCCGGTAAAACATAACCTCATTCAATCCAGGTGGAAATACCACATAACCTTTTTATCATTTACACGTGGTTACTAACCTGATTATAATAATAAATGAAAAAAGTTGAGCTCTTAATATTAGTTCGCTCATTCACTGAAGTGTATCCTTGCGTTTGACCGTTCAGAACCAGGGTGCGCACTCTTGGTTCAAGGGACCGGGAGTGTTCTTTGAGCGAGGAACCTTTGGGTAGCGACAACCCAAAGAGATCTATTTCAAATCCCGCATTAGTAAAAAGTTTGTCAAACCATCAATTAAATTCCTTTTTGTATCAAATTGCTAATAGATTAAATTTTTGTTAGGAACTCGGTTTTATTCAAAATATGAAGTCAATTCATTTTTGTGTTAATTGTCGAGTCAACGAAATTTACAATTTAAATTTCATTTCTTCTTAAACCATCAATTTAAATCATCGTTGTATCAATTGTCGAATCAACTAAATTTATAATTTACATTTCACTTTCTCTTAAATTATCATTCTATATCATCATTGTGTCAATTGTCGAATCAACTAAATTTATAATATGAATTTCATTTTCGCTTAAATTATCAATTTATATCATCATTGTGTCAATTGTCGAATCAACTAAATTTACAATTTAAATTTCATTTCCTCTTAAACCATCAATTCAAATCATCGTTGTATCAATTGTCGAATCAACTAAATTTACAATTTCATTTCCTTTTAAACCATCAATTTAAATCATCGTTGTGTCAATTGTCGAGTCAACTAAATATCTTTAGTTTGAATTTCACCTTCTCTTAAATTATCACTTTAAATCATCGTTGCGTCAATTGTCGAATCAACTAGATTTGCAGTTTAAATTTCACTTTCTCTCAAATATCATGTCAATTTATTTTTGTGTCAATTGTCGAGCCAACCGTATTTGTATTTTAAATTACATAAAAACATTAACTCAATTCATCACCCTTTGGTATAGTGGTCAATTAGACGCACTTCATCAGGATATTGATTAGATTCATCCATCTTCTAAATTCTTAAGCGAGCTACTCTGAACTCCAATAGCTTGAGTGTCTGTTGGGTAAGAGCCGCCGAGCGCCATAACTCACGGAGACGATCAGTCGTGAACAACAGATCGCTTGATTGTTTCTTCCGTCACTAGTCCGCGTCATACGCCATCGGTGTACTCCTCACTTAAACCAGCTGTGAGTACTGTTTAGGCAAGGAGCCCTCGAGCAGCACAGCTCGAGGAGATTGTCAATAGCGATTGGAAAATCATTTCGACTGAGTCCCCTGTGCATCTGTTAGCTAATAAAGCATTTGTTCAATTTTATTCAAGTTTATTGTTCGATCAACCTTGCGTAATCTAAGTTAATTAAATTCAATAAACTCATTTTAATTAAATTCCTTGCAGCATTTATTCAATTTCATTCAAGTTTATTGTTCGATCAACCTTGCGTAATCTAATTTGATTAAATTCAATAAAGTCATTTTAATTAAATTCTTGCAGTTTTTGTTCAATTTAATTCAAGTTTATTGTTCGAATCGACCTTGTATCGTCTAAGTTAATTAAATTCAATAAACTCATTTTAATTAACTTCCTTGCAGTAGTTGCTCAATTTCAATTAGAATTTATTGTTCGAATTAATTCTGCGTAAAGTCCGTTTTATTCCCCATAATGACGATGGCTAAGCACGAAGCGATCGTACAAGTCAAGGAGTTAGTGTTGAAAAAACACATCGAGGAGTTGGACGCCATTCTCTCAGTCCCCGTAGAAGACGCGACGAAGATCCGCTCCTGATTCCAGGATCTAGCCACGTCGTTCACTAAATAAGAGCAAGCGTGCGAAAACTTGATTCTCTATAGTCAGAACCCCAGAAAGTCCACAGAATGGACAGAGTTACGTAAGGCTTATTACGATGTTGCCGCCAAAGTCGGAAAATTGCGGGACTCAAACGCGTCACGTGTTGACGAAACCCTTCCAAGCGGGAGTCCGAGCGCTTCACTCCACTGTCATGGAGAGACAGAGACTCTTGAAGCTCCCGACAGCAGAAATTCCCAAATTCGACGGCGACCATAATAAATGGTTGTCGTTCAAAAATGCGTTTCTCAGTATGGTCCACACTTGATGCGATATCAGCGGCGTTACAAAATTCGTATACTTACGCAATGCATTATCGGGTGAACCCGCTCGCAAACTAGGGATATACGATTACAGCGAGGAAAACTATGCGAAGGCATGGGAATGCCTGACCCAAAGTTACGAGAGAAAATGAATTGTTATCTCGAGACATTTGAACGCAATATTAGATTTTGCCCCGATAAGATTAGGCACCTCCACGGAGCTATCCACGCTCGTAGACGATTTAAGACAACACCTAAACATGCTTGAATCATTAGGCGTCTTGCCAAATGACGATATTATGCTCTGTGTTATGGAAAGGTCCTTGCCAATATATATCAGGAATAAGTGGGAAGTTTCGCTTAAGATCGATAAAAATTCCGGATTTGAAACGATTCTACACATTTATTGATGAAAAGATTATTCGCATACGTACTTCTGAGCGGAACTTCGGTCGTGAATCCAAGCTGACAGAGTCCAAGCGGATGGCAAACCATGCGCGTCCACTCAAGGCGAAAAGAAGTAATGATGGTAATCGGGTTCTCGTGACGAATGTTGAATCTCCAAAGGTAGCAGTTGAATCACCATGTCAATTGTGTAGCGACAGCCATCCATTGTTCAGATGTCATAAATTTACGGGGCTGTCCATTCCAGAACGAAGGAACTTGGGGAAGGCCGAGGGTCTTTGCTTTAATTGTCTGAGGCAGCACGACGGCAAGTGCCCTCTGGGACACCTTCCAACGATAGTCGTCCACGATACTTCGCATCAGATCGCGGTAAATCAGGCGAGGAGAATGTTAGCCCTTCACCGGTATGACTAGCTTCAGAAGCGTTCAACCTGCTCTCACGACATTCTCAGTCCCAACTCATGATGAGCGCAGTGGTCCTGGTCCAGTGTGGAGACGGCAAATTCATTCAAGCTCGTGCCCTGCTAGACACGTTCTCAACAGCTCACTTCGTTGCCGATAGATTCGCTCGGGGATTACAATTACAGGTGGAGGAGTCAGCGATTCCGGTCGGCGCCATGAACGGGATGCGCACCCAATCTAGTGACAGGGTACAAATACTCTTTCAATCTCGTTTAAGCAAATTTCAAAAATCGCTATCTTTTATAATCGTTCTAGAGATAGTGGATAGTGGATCGCGTGGCTGATCCAAGATTTCACATTCCGAACTCCATCGATTTACTTATAGGTTCCGGCGCTACGTTATCACTCCTATCTGTAGGATAAATCAACTTGTCGCGCAACGACTATGATCTGTATCTGCAAAAAAACTCACTTGGGATGGGTCATTGCCGGAGGGAGAACCAGCGACTGGCAGAAATCAGCCTCGCGTAATCTTCTCGATTTGACTAGTCCACTATCCAAATTTTGGGAAATCGGGGAGTGCTCCACGTTGTCAGTACGGAGCCAGGAGGTCATCGCATGTGAACGACACTACACGCAAAATACCATACGTGGGACGGACGGAAGGTATATCGTAAAATTACCGTTCAATGAGGCTAAGGTCGATTTAGGGAATTCTCGTTCACGAGCATTCCGTAGATTCCATTCTCTACAACGGACCCTCCAGACGAATCCGCAACGTTGCAGCGATTACACCAAGGTAATAGAGGAGTACCGCGTGACACACTTAGCACGCACCACTTTTGACTTAAGTTTATTCGTAACTGGATAGAAAAATAAATGTGCTACAGGTCTCATTCGATGTTAAGTTGCGATAAGAATTCAATGCTATAGCCAGAATTAATATAAAATTTTTGGTTCAAAAGATAAAAAATTTATTTTTCGAAATAAATGTTTTTTTTAAATATTTCTGCCATATTCTTGTAGACGGGATAAAAATAAGTCGAAATAGTCGTGTTTGGTTAGCGATAATCATTTTATCGGTTCGTAATAAATATTAGAAATATTGATTATTCATCGTCGTTGCCGAAATTACGGGTCTTATATGACCCTTCCAGTTGGGTTCGTCGTCGTCACG
>UELU01139340.1:0-50747 GCA_900490025.1 Megastigmus dorsalis | reverse complement strand
CCTTTCCCCCTTCGTCCGTCCGCCCCCGGTTGTATGTATGCACAGACACACTGCACGCACACCAGAGGGAGAGAGAGAGAGATCGAGTTCGAATCGCTTTATATAGACGCGCGGCGGCAGCGGCAGTGGCGGTGTGCAGCCCCCGACGGCAGCCGCTTCAATTACCCCCCGAGACTCGCAATTATCCCGAGGGCGCTGAATGTGTAGAGAGAGAGAGAGAGAGAGAGAGAGCGAGGACGTATAACCTCTCGCTGAAACGAGATGCGGCGAATGGAGAAGGGGCGTTTGCGTGCCTGGGACAGGCTAATGTCAATTAACGCTCCGCGAGGCCGTATCTCTCTGTGTGTGTGCAGTGTGTGTACGTCTGTTACTGCGGATCTCTTGAGCCGCCGAGGCACACGGGTGAAATGGCTCTATTCGTGCTCGCGACGCGGCTAAGCTTGTTTGCCGCGCTGCAGTGCGCCGCGGCGAGTCTCGAGCTTTTTTCTTTCTTTTTTTTTGTCTTTCGCAGCGGGGCGCCGGTGGCTTTTTTTGCCGCGGGAGGCTTGTCGTCGCGCGGAGATTTGGACGTTTCGAGGAGGCTTTGTTATGATGGTAATGGACACGAGCGCAGACCGAGATTTGCCTCACGGCAACGAAATTGAAAATAAACATTGCAGCGGTGTATTCCGGTTGACTCTTTCCCTGATCTTCTACTCTCCCGTACATTTATATATACATTATTTAGGTTTCAACTTTAGCGTACAGCTGACAGGTTTTCTAAGGCTTCGGACAACTGATTCGCTTCTGAGAAGTGTAACTTTGCTAAGGCGTTGAGGTTACGTTGCGCGACAATCGGTACCTACGTAACAATACCAAAAACTATACCCCAGCCTTGTTATCGCAGAGTAACAGTTCCAGGGTGCAGTATAGTTGCAATTGTTATTCCATTAAGATGTGCAACTGTAGGGGTGTAGAGGGCCGTTTTGCTTCTGTAATTATGAAGACGGACAATTGCCGCCTGCTACGTTGTAGCCGAGAATTGCATTTTGGAGTAGTTGCGAGTCCGCGCTGCAAGTTGCACGACGTCGTAACACTTCCGAGGTCACACCTATACCACGGCTAATCGGATTCTTGAATGATGATAAAAACGACGAGTGTAGAAGTCTACTTTTTTGTTTATCGATAAAAAAAATAAAACTACCGTGTTATAAGCTAATTCGGAAAGTTCGAGTTGAGAAAATTTTGAAAAAGATCCTAAACCTAAGCAGCTGCTACTGCAATTATTTATTACACGTCGATGCAGTTCTTAGTCTTAAAAATAAAGTCGTAAAATATTAAACCTGGACGTCTGTGTTTCTCAACGAATCTCGCATCTAGAATCACAGAAAAACCATTAGATATATAATCTCGAAGCAGCTCGTCCGCAGGCTTTTATCTTCTATAGCCCTTTGCTCTCGCGCACTCTATATTAGATTACAATGAAAAGTTTTACCGAGTCTAATTATTCCTGTTGCTCGCGCTCCCGCGATCCACCGTTATCCCCGTGCTTTTACCAACGCGCAACTATTTTGTCCAAGTATTTTCGAAACTTTTTTGCCGCGGCAAACCTAACCAAATTATAAGTTCGTCTTTTTAATTGAAGGGCTTTTTGCGCACCGGCCCCGCCGCGACTAAACTATTTTATTAGGTTCTATTTTTAAAACACAACTTAGCCTCGTACTCGTTGTATCGGCATCCTTTACTGCCGCTCCGAGCTTTTGTGTACAAACTAGTTATCAATGGGAATCTAAAACTTTAGTTTTATAGGAAAAGCTACTTAACTGATACTTTTTTCACATTCTTTTGTTGAATCGATAAAACATATATATATAAGAGGACTTTCTAGTATTTAAGTTGATCAATTCGTTGGCATCCATTGTTCAAGAAATTCTTATCCTTAAGTAGTAGCGCCGGTGTTTGGTCGGACATCGTATTTCTTAGACCTTAACCTTTCGTAATTAAAATACAGTATTTAGTCCAATAAAAGATAATGACCAATGTAAGCTAAAATATTGAGTGTTCCATCGATTGGCTCGAGAATCGTGCGCGAACATAGTCGCTCGATCACCGATATATAAATCAAGCACCGACCAAAAACGTCATCGTTATATACCAAAGAAAATCGTGCACTGCACCGCCAATATTCAACCCAACCCTCAACGATCTCAGAAGCAGCACGGAGAAAAGACGCTTTTACGCGGCAAACAATAATTTCAGTTCAACAATAGCCGCAAATCAGGTCGTCCATCGACAATTGCCTCTCTCTCTCTCTCTTACTCCGGCGTTCAAGCTGCTATACCCACTCGACGGCAGCATTCAACGAATGCATTGCGCCAAGATCCTTGTTTTTCACTCGTACACTCTCCAGCCGGGGTATGCGCCGCGTATATATATAGCGCGCGCATCATTACGCCCTGTGTGATAGATTAGCTGGCTGGCACGAGCTTCTCTCGACTCGTACACACACATACGCGTCCCTCGCTCTTCGCGATATTACGAGCGGCTCCGGTTTTTTGTGCGCAACTCGCGTTTATTAACTGCACAATGCGTCACGCGCCCTTGCACGAATGTATCGCTCGTGTGGTTTCTAGCTTCGGCTTCCTTTCTCTCTCTCTCTCTCTCTTTTCTCTTCTCTGCCTACGCGTATGCAGCAGCAGCGCAATTAACTGGAAAGCACATATATGTACGCGAGTCTGTACAAATCGTTAGCCGCCACTGATTCGAACATATTATTTACAGCTATTATAGTTTGTTTGGAAATTGTCCTTTTTTTTCCGGTTTCCGCATTGGAGGATATCACATCAAAATGATCACGTTACCAATTTCACATTTCAATGAAGCGCATAATACTATACCTATGTGCAGGGTGGATTATATCGGTGGTAGGCGCATTAAAAACACTTGTGGAGTGTTGCGGGTAACGGGATATATATCGTCCCGCCGACGAATCGAATGTCATTTCCTATTGAAATTCTATACCCCCTCTCCCAATTCTTTGTCGGCGACGATTTGTCGGCGGTGGGTAACAGCTCCAACTCTATCGCGGCCTACCCCTATATATATGTAGCACGAGTTTTCCTGCAACCGAACGACTTCGGTGTGACGTATTTCATTTATTTCCGCGACGGGCCACGATCCCCCCCTTTTTTTTTTCTTTTCATTATTATTTCTCTCGTATAGCGGGCGCTCCGCGATTGGATCTTAGCGCGCGCCGTTTCCCCCGTATTTTTTATTCTCATTCCGGAGCCTTTAATATACTCTTTTGTATTATTTACCCTGCTGATGCGCTCCTCCTCTCCACTCTCTCTCTCTCTCTTTTGGCGTGCACTCGAAGCTAATGGAATATCGCTCTTGAAAAACACTCGATATAAAAGCATAGGGTCATAATGTTCGGTGCAGCAATATTGAATATCCCCCGTTCATTTCTTCAAACCGAGGAGATCGAAAAAGTAAACTGTCGAGCGCGTTATGTAATCAGCTGAAAATCCATTTAACCGTATACTAACAGGTTTATTAAGGTTCAAATTTCTTGTATATATACACATGTACATATATTATATGCGCTGGAGAATCCATAAATAATACCTTTTATACGATGGGCATTAAAATCCACGCTTCGTATAAATTTCATCGGATATATATCGTGTTTGCGTAAATTAATAACTTATGCCGGTAAATACGATATTGCGGTGATTTTACAAGAGCCGTAAATCACGTGGCGTACATTCGTAACCTTCGCGTAGATGGTTTATTTATTATATTATATACTGCAGAAAAAGCCACGTTTATGTATGACGGTCGTTGTAAAAATTTCATTTTCATAACGCGCCGGGTTACGTACAGGCAGGAGCGCGCGCGACGATGAAAGATTAAATTTTGCAAATAATCAGAGAGTATATGCTTGCCAAACTGGCAGCTTTGTAAAACGCGGGCTTTGTTAGGCTCGTTATCCTTTGAGCCCTGCAGGATAACAACCCCAGCTTACACACACTGGAATTTACCTCTATTATTCCTTGCAGCCAAAGCCATTGTTGTAGGCTGGCTCATTACAAAAGAAAGCGCGGGCCCTTTTGATTCGCCTTTTTTTTTCTTTCGCAAACGAATAAGTGGCGCGCGCGGCAATATTGCCCCGTAACCCAAAATGATCGCGTCGAACCAGCACAACAACCGACTCGTGCATATGTAGCGTCAACAGCGGCCCTCGACTTTCCGCGCGTGTATAAAGCGACGCGTCGGCGAGAAAATGACCGTCGACGCCACCGCGACGCGTACAATTTATCCGCGGTAAAAGGTGTATTATCGCTGCGTGTATATCACGCGCGACGGCCTACACTGCACTCGTACAGTCTCCCTCTCTCTCTCTATGCAGCCGGTAAATGGGCGATTCTTTATCGTCTTTTTACAACGTAGCTCTCATTTGCAGGGGTAAGCACGAGATCTCACTCGCTGGTGAAGCGATACGGTGGCCTATACACCGGGCCCTACATAGACGCGCAGAATGTCACCAACATCACGGTGCAGCTCGGCACTCACGCCTATCTGCCCTGCAAGGTCCGACAGATCGGTAACAAATCGGTAAGATCCTTTATGTCATAACTTTCTACATGTGTGTACCTTTGTGTGTGTGTGTGTGTGTGTGTGAGTAGTTAGCTTGTTTTAGTTTCCTGTGGGTTTAATTGTCGCGGCTGGGGCATATCGCGTGATGGAGAGTGTATATAGTGTATGTGTTTTACGGGCTTTCGAATTTGTTTTATGCCGCTGTTCGCGTTGATAAGCGGCTATATATGGGAGGGTGTAATTCTTTACGATAAGCTCGATTGATAGTGTTAATATTCTATCGCGCTTATACCTTTAGATGCGTGTTAACATGTGGCCTGCGTGAATATTATGTGACGCTCGATCCTTTGGGACAATTTTTATGTGAATATGCGAAGGGTTGAAAAATAAGCTTTTAGCTACCTTTATATTATCGTATTTTATGCACAAAGTAAAGAATGTAATTTTTACTCAATTTCCGTAACATTCGTTTGTCTGATTTAACATCGGTAAATAAGAAACGAAAGCATGGACCGATTATTAATGCATGAGAGATTTGCAAAAGAATGGTTGAAGTCAAGTACGCTTCAAAATCACTGCAGCCAAATTGAAATATGCATGCTTTTACCGTTTCGATAATGTATAATGCGACACTTTGTCAACATGCATTACGGCAAGTAGGCACTATCCCACTTGTCTTTTCGAAAAGCGGAAGCGCGATGCTCTCGTCGTATTTATATATGAAGTGGCAGCTGCTCGTACAAACTTTAGCATGTGAAACAAATAATGGAGTTAATACGGAACAATTGTTTTTTTTTTTATGGGAGCACACAATATATATGAAAGATTTTAATACAAATTTTCACGATATTTATCTTTATAAATTATGGCTTTTAAATTGGTAACGAGGTTTATGAACTTTTTTCGACCGACTCTGGGCTAACTATTGATTTATACTGATATTGCAAATACAAACTTGTTCAACGTTTATTTTTACAGTATTGCACTATGCGTTCACTTGAAAATCCTAGTATACCCAGGAGGTTCGACTCGTCTTTTTTTTTGTTCGATTCTTTTGCATAGATACGAGTAGATTATTCAAATCGACCTTTTAAAATGGCGTCGTTCTGTTGAAAAACTATGGAAATCAGATTTTCACCGACTACTCTACGTGTAAACGGCCGGCCTTTAGAATTCGGCAAAAGTTATATAATAACGTTTACCAATACCTGATACTTCTATTTTCTAGGCTTATTTGTTTTTCTGTTCACAATCCACCTGTAATAAAATTTCTTCAAAAACCTCTTCCATTTCTGATGCTTGATAAATTTTGGAAATAACGAGCATTGACAGTGCGAGAGATCGACCGCAAGAAACATAAGCGTTTCGAAGCTCGGTCCCATAGTATTCAGTTCGGATCTTCATGAATAAAGAAGAAACGCGGCCATTCCTTAAGCGCGGCAAAAGTTGTGAAAAACTCGGCCAAAGTTCGTAAAATAGCATGAACAATGCAAACCAAGTATAGTCTGCAGATACTATCTGTATTACGCATAGCGAAGTTAACAAAACGTTTGAAAACTTTGCCCCTTCTAAAAGAAAAAAAAAGGTCAAATTGGTATTTTTAAGTTCGTAAAATTTTGCATCTATGTCATCGCGCAAGTTTCAATTATATTTACGTTGGCAAAAGGCCTCTAAGTACTCCGCTATTTTTGAACCTACAATTTCTCTCGAGTATTTTAAAAGAGGTGTGCAATCTCAACGAGTGTATTAAGTCGAAGCAGAATGTCAATGTTTAAACCGACTACGTTGTAACTATCGAAATGACTCGCGTAACACACTGGTAAATCTAAATTCATAACAATGCGCATTAGTGCCGAAGGCCGAAAGTTCCGAATGTAAAGACGTATTTCATGTCAGACACGCAAAGTTAATGTTAATCGCAATATTATTAACAGCCGCTGACACAGTCGCGCGTTATTTCGCAGCGATTAAATTGTAATTTGAACCTGTCGACGCGCTTTCGACTCCTGCCTCCCGCGCGTGTGTGACGCGTCAAATAAATTACTCCCGAAATGAGAAAATTATATATATTTGAAACACACATACATAAACTTTAAGCCTAATTCGATGATTCCGGAGCGATGAGCAACAGCAGCGGCAGCAGGAGCCATGTTACGCAATAATTACACTTTATTTCAATAGAGCGTCATTTTGCGCGCCAACACAGCCAGGCGTCTAATTCGATGGAAATTAATGCACCCGCGTAAGAGCTATGAAATTACTAAATTCATTCGCGATAAGCTTCGTACAGAGCTCGCGCTCGATGACGTGCAAAATAGCCGTCTTAATTAGACAAGTACATCGCCGGGCCCGGGCTTTATACGCGGAAAACGCACTCCCCGACCGCGAAACTTCTGAAATTCACGGTTGAACATCACTCGGCCTCCCCCTTCCATACCGTCGGAGTAGCAGCAGCCGCCAGCAGAGGATCTTTGCATGATTATGCTTTCGTAAACATGAGGCATTGTATTACACAGTCTGTTTAAAATCTCATATGTCTGCGGGCGGGCAAAAACGCTTTTTTTTCCCCCCCTTTTGCTCTCACTCTTTTCCGCGTTTGCGCTCGCGCGCTGAAAGCAGCGCGCGTCATAATGGCCGAGGAATAATACTGCCGCGTAACCTCGTCCAGGAGCCAGAGATAGAGAGAAAGAGGGAACGACGCGTGCAATCTTTGTGAAATAACACGAGGAGATATTATTTTTCGCCCGGGCTTCTACTTTCCATCTCTTTCACTCTCCTTTTTTCGGTCTGCGGCGGGCTACTTTGGACTGCAAAATTTAACTGTCTACTTTACTGTTATTTCATACGGACGAGAGGAGTTTGTGCATTGTTTCTCTTGGCTCTCTCTCTCTCTCTCTCTCTCTCTGAATTACCGCGGAATAAAATTTTCACCTTAATATCCACGCGGCATGCTTACAAATTTATGTTTCGATTGCCGCGGCTGGATAAATGTGTTCGCAACGTTTTTATATAGTTTAGAAAATAGAGGAGTTCTGATGCTTTATATATATGTGCGAGAAGCCTGCACTTAATCTGAATTTCAATTGCCTTTTTTGCAATGTGAAAGTACGTCGTGCGCGAATTCGAGAAATGTTAATTTGAATTTAAATTCTGAAAAAGCGGATTACTACTGATATAAAAAGTTCGAATTAATCGAATCAAATTGGTTTCCACCCAAGTGGTATTATATTTTACGCAATATCTAAGTATATTTAATTACTGGGAAATGTAGCGCAATATTACTCGGTCATAAAATTAAATCCGCTAAACTGAACGGCTACTTTCGGTAATTCAATTTAGCACTTTTCGCCGAAGTGCAATCATTTCACGCATAACGCACCGTGTTTGAAATAACGAATTAACTTCGGTAATTATTTTTCACAAGCACTACACTTTTCATCCATGATCGAAACTCACATAAGTATCATAAATATTTCATTCAATTTATATTCTCAAACTAATCGTGGCCGAGAAGACGAGAGTTTTATATAAAAGTGTCGAAAAAAAACGGTCCTTCTTCAATTCGCTGAATTCTCCAACCCAGACCGAATTGAGAAATTAAATTCACTCCTCTCTCGTTCTCCTTCGTCTTCTCCTCCGCTCTCTCTCTCTCTCTCTCTCTCTCTCTCTCGCTCGCGCGCGCCATTTTATATCCGTGTCCCACCGCCCCACTCCTCGCGCCAATTATTTTTATGGAAGTCCATCACAGAGACCCGGGGATCGCTTCTGGCACGGGATTTGAATTCGTTATTGCAGTTTACGATCCATAATACACGTGCACACACCGCGCGTATATACGCGGGGGCAGGAGGGGGCACGGCACAAATTCTTCCTCGGCTCATTTGCGTAAATGACTCGGGCGCGCTCGCTCGCCCGAGTGTTTATTAGCGAGTGCAGACCCGCTCTGCTGAGAGAGAGAGAGAAAGAGAGCTTCGGATAGCTACGCTCGCTCTCTCTCTCTCTCTCTCTCTCTCTCTCTCATTCACTCGCGGAAATGTCCCGAATTTTTCGCGCGAGCGCTTTATTCGTTATTTATGCGTTTGAAAGTGGACTGCGAAACTTTAGGATTTAGGAGCACGAGTGCGTTCAACTTTCTTGCTCTTTAGAGCCAACCCCCGTGTTTTTTTTTGTTCTCCTTCTGCTTTCAAGCAGATTAGAAAAAAGCATTTTCCCAGGTTATACGCGTGTGCTCCTATATATTTTACCCGGGGAGCGTGTTTGTTCTCTCGTTTACGATGTCGGTGAAATTCATTACGCAGTTTCCGTAAGATTAATTGTATTTCACCGAATATTAATGCATGAACGTTGTTGAATTTGTAAACATTTTCGTTCAATTATAATTTTATGTAAATTAAGTGCAATTGTTTTTTAGAATAATTTATTCATTTTGTTCGCTAACGTAACTCGTTGATATTCTCGTATCTACTGTATCGTCGATTCTTTTACTTTTTTTTTTTGCGAACACTACACTAGATTTTCATCCAAACATGATTAATCCTGACGCATTAGCATAAAATATTGTTACATTAGTAAATATAAGACATCGTAGTAGTAATCTACGAAACCTCGTATCGTATCTGATCCAGACGGTAGTTTATACGTGACAAGAATTTTATCTCAGTATGTGAGAAATCATCGCATCTTTATTCTTGGCACACACAACATTTGTTTTTATTAAAAATGATGATGAACATAAAAAAAAACATGGAAATGTTCTCGAAAAAGATGCTACAATAAAAATGAAAAATCACCTTTACTTGCTTTAATATTTATCGTAAACATAAAAAAAAACAACTTTTCGTATTAGGAAAATAATCATTTCTTAATCAAGTTATATAATAATGTTTAGCTTTTTATTTCCAATAGAATTCCCGAATTTCCCAACCCAGCATTACTTATTCGATAAGATTTTCGAGTTCATGTAGGGCACGTTCAGAATTCTTCTCCATCCCCTTAAATACGGACTCTAATGAAAGGAATTACAATTTCGCGCAAGAGTAGCTCGAAGGCCATTATGCCAATTCGCAAAGTTTCGTAGCTCCAACCTCAAAGAGCTTTGATTGGCAAACCTAATAAAAAATATTGGTATTCGCATCGGTCGGGAGAAACTAGTTTCCAAAGCTATTCGATTCCTGAATTTCTAAAAATTCGCAAGAGAGAGAAAGAGAGAGAGAGAGAGAGAGAGAGAGAGAGGGAGAGCTGCACACGGCCAGAGAGCTCATGCCCTTCGCCTAACAAAGTTCCGTGTTTGCTTTACCGATAGTTCTTTTGTACGATTCGATCGAACGATGTTCAAATACTTTATTAAGGTCAGTTACGTACAGCGTTTGTAGCAAACCGATTCTTTTGTGCGGCTACGCTTTGCAGTGTGTGGGTTTCCGTCCCTCTCCCCGCGTTTTGTTTATTGTTTGATCTCTTTTCAAAGGCTAAAAGAGATTTGAGTGCCAGAGTTCTTCCACGTGTAGACCAACGCGGAGGCAGCTCGTATACGCGCGCGCTCTTTTTTCAAAGGCCAACTCTTTCATTTTGCATTCGGAAACAAAAAAAAAAAGGGAAATCCACTTTAAGCGACGTACTTCTCGTTGTTGCTTTCGCTGGCCGTCGTCGTCTTTCGCACTTTGGTTTTTTTCTCTGTAGTTCAACAGGTAGAATACTCTTTAATAAACCCCTTGAATTGTATCGGATCTATGACTTGACGATTGTGCGGCGAAGTTTTTAAAATCGCATTCATTTGAATTTATGTAATTACTTGAACAGAAATGAATTTCTGTAAAGGAGCGAATTGACATTTAGATTTATAATATGAAGGTTGAAAATTCCAAAATTACCATAACTATAACCTAGGTAAAATAATATAAATACGAATTGCGTGACTGATTATTGAATAAGCTACAGTATCGCAGCATCTCGCAGCATCATTTAAGCGCAAATGTACAGGCGCAATCGTAGGAGTGAAGAGACAGAAGGAATAACAGGTGGAACGTTTGTGCGATCGCAGGTGTCTTGGGTGAGGACGAGGGACGCGCACATACTGGCGGTGGGCAGATCGATCTTCATCGCCGATGAGAGGTTTCAGTCACACTTCTACGACACGTCGAACCTGTGGACACTGCTGGTCAAGTATGCCCAGCAACGGGACGAGGGCGAGTACGAGTGTCAGATATCTACGGAGCCGAAGCTGAGTCACACGGTCAAACTGACCGTTGTCGGTGCGTATCGTGAGTTTTGCTACTTACATTCTCTACCGCTCTGTGCATGCACAGATAGAATTCTAGTGCGCTTGCATTAGTCTGCCGATGCGTGCATTACAACAGACGTAGAGAAATGAGAAATGTCGACCCTTTCGGTAGTACAATGGTAGGATTCGGTCGGGCTATATATCGGTTAAAAAAATATGTTTGATTTATGGTTAAAGGTTCAACCGAAATAAAACGGACAGTAGGATATAAAAGGGAGGATATAGAACTGGAGATTTGAAAACTTTTAGATCATAGTTAAATATACAGAGCATTTACATTCTAGTATTTTGCACTTTACGGTACTTACATCGACGAGAGGAGGGCGTTAAAAGAAAAATTCCTTAATCTTTACTGCATGTGTACTTTTTTAATGTATAATGGCCCGAGGTCTATTTGATGCAGCGCACTTTTTAACAGCTCTGTAAGAATTTCATCCTGTTCCTTTTATAACCCCCCAAGTTATAGCCGCAAAAAAAAAACTATTCTCGTAAATCTTTTGTTGAAGTAATAAAGTTGAGGGGAATTTTCTTAATTTACTTTTAAAAGATTTAATGCTATGGTTTACAAATCATCGTATAAAAAATAGCTCCCTTATAACCGATGTAATATCAGGATTACCCTACTCATTTAAAAAAAAAAATTAAATTAGAAAGATAAAATAATTGAACGTGAAATATTCTAAAGGCCAAAATGTGTAAATTTAAAATTTTAATTCTGCTTCAACTCCTGTATAAATATTTTATATTTCTATCGAATTTCCCTTAAAATTACGACCTACATCAAAGTTTTATACCGATGCGTTTCGTCAAATAACCAAGTAGAACCACAAAAAAATCTTTATCGCTGATCAGAACTTTTCTTTACGTGTTTCTGTATATTGCGCAATTTAAGCTTCCTCCCCCTAATAACCCGAAAGAAATCTAAAAGTCCATCGTGAAGAAAGCTCGGAAATGTACGTAACGTGTTCTGATCTGAAAAGCAGTGCCGAAGATCGAAATCCTCGGCGACAAGGACAGATACGTGAAGACGGGCAGCACAGTGGTACTGCAGTGCGTGGTGAAGAACTCGCTGGAGATGCCGTTCTACGTGTTCTGGTATCACCACGAGCGTCAACTCCAGGAATTTCGCAAGGACAAAATGAACATACAGACGAAGCTGATCGAGGGCACGAACGACACAGCGAGCAATCTGACGATCCAGAATGCCGGCCCCGAGGACTCCGGCAACTACACCTGCCGTCCGAGCAATCTCGACAGCACCAGCGTCCAGCTACACGTCCTCAATGGTAATTTCACTATTTACCTATTCTATTTAAGGCTATGATATCGGCTCTTAGGTGGTCAGATTTTTCGAGAGATCAGATGCTTTTCCCATTGAAAATAAATCATGATTTTGACGCTTTATCTGTAGTCCATTTAGAAATTGAATCGTGATTGATTTTCTTGAGCTTGCAAAAGGGACAGATTTAAAGCGATGTTGAAATTCCTGAAAAAATTGAAGTATAGGTAAGTACTTTGATTATGAAAAGTGTTTCCAAACTCGGGAATTCGACTGTCAATTTTTTACACTTTTCAACTGGATCACACTTGTCAATAGAGTCGTAAAAGGACAGCACGTTTACGGGCAAAAGTATTCCATCTGTCTGAATTTTGAAGTTTGCTATAAACAGTTTGCGAGAGGAGTTTTCAAGGACAATGCCCGTGGGAATAGATATCAGTTACCTAGAAAGCCAGACTTTTATAACTCGGGTGTTCCTGCAGGCCATAAAGTATTAAGAATATTGAAATAGTTTTGAATGAAAAAAAGACAAAAACAAGCTAGTAGAGTCTGTAAAAGCCATTTCTTTATTACAAAATATACATATTACATTTAATAATGAAATACAAATATTTTTATCTTTAGCGTAATTTGTTTTTAGTTCTAAAATGAGTATGTATACATTTTTATTGTTTCAAGTATATTTTATAACACTGCAATTTTCGTACACATTCAAAATCATATTAAATTTAACGCCAGTTATTATATTATATATTATTTAGTATAAGATAATATATAATAATATAAAAAGATAAATTTAAAATACTGGATATTAATAGAAAAAAAATTAAGAAGTATTATGCAAATAACAATGAATTTTATTCTATTAATATAAGTACATATTAAAAATCTTGTATTTGATGTATTTAGCGCGAACACTTTTACTACATATAGTCACTTAAATGTATCAAATCATAACTCTTGTCACTCTATCCGAAAAGAACACTTTTAGAATATCACATTTTTATTTAAAAATAAATGGTTACAATTTTCAAACACATTTAAAATCTTGATGTATTAGGCATAAACACTTTTACTAAAAATTACTTGAAGCTAGTAAATCGTGATTCCTAAGACACTATACACAGTTTAATATAAAAACAGACATAGGTGTGTGCATGAATAAATCAATGAAAGCAATTGGCATATTAATTTGAACCTGAGCATAAACAGCAAACCATTTGGAGCTCAAGATATGTAAAGAAACGACTGGCAGCCTTATTGATCATGTCCAACATCATGGTTTAATAAAATATCTACAGCTTAGTTAATAATAAATACTTAAGCAATTTTTATTATACGCATAACGATGACTTTTAATGTACTGATTTAAGTATACTTTCAACATCTTAATATATTTGGTGCAAGCACTTCTACTTAAAATCACAACAACATGCCTATAAAGTCGTAACACCAACCTACAACACCGTGTACAGTTTAATATAAGAATAGACATGCACATATATGCACTAATAAATCAACATCATTAAAGAGTTCAGGTATTTTTCTTACACATAAATAATATTGAATCTTTTATTAAACTAATATTACTTGATAAATACTATAAATATTCTGCTAGTACACTAATTTCCAAATGCTGATGCACAAATACTTCACATTATCCACTGTTCGATGATGTAACTTCTCCAATTTAGCGGAGGTAAAGTATTAAGGTACCAAGTTTTTATAAAAGAAGTCATTATTTTCTGAGATATCATTGTTTTATTAACGTACCAAAATGATATTAGTACAAGGGTACTGTTAAAAATTCTTTATATTATCTGGACTTTATCCCTTAGCATGATTCTATCTACAATTAGTTCAATAATAAACGCAATCAAACCGAAAAAATATCCAGAAGATAAAACTGAACTGTAATGCTTTACTGTAGTGTCGGGAATAGGCTCAGTTTTTTTTGTACTCATATTCGTACTCCTAATATCTTGATGAAATATGGTGTAAGGTTCCACCAACCACAACCCAGATTCATATATATTTAAAAAAATACGTATCATCCTTCTTATGTACGGAGATGCCATTTCAAACCTTAAAGCTCCTTTTACACAGGAAAACACTGGATCAGCTATTTTCAAATGATTCCTGGCGTGAAAAGTCTCGATTCTGTTTCTCGCCCACAAAAATGACGTCAAGCAAATGGCACTTTTGTTTTCTTTTGAATTTATGATACAGTTATCTATATCACTAACATTGACTGTTCTCTGTTTGATGCTTTGAACATGACTATCATCGAGGTAGAAAAAATTATGAAAAATGGTTTTAACAACATACGTCTGAATACCGGAATCTTTAATTTCTTTGAAAGTGGCAAATTTTACCTCCTCGTGTACAATAATATTATGTGTAAACATTGAGTACAAATCTGTCGAATATATCATTGACACCAAAGCGATGGTTATAAAGATCAATCTTTGTCCTGTTGTTCGTGGCTGCTTGTGCAAGGCTGATCCTAAGAGCATCCTAATCGCATTAATAGTTCCCAAATTATAATTTGAAATTTTAACCGTTTGTATGATACAAATTATAAGCACAAAAAACCCTGGAACAAATACTATGTATGTTATATAACTTGAGATAGAACTCATACTTATGTATGACAAAATGGGAACAACTGCTGAATTTTTTTCACATTGCAAACTTATGAATGCTAAATGAGTTGACCGAAGGTTTTGCAACATTGTGTTCGTTTGTAAATTCATAGCATTGACTTCACCTTTTTCTAATTGCTCCATAGCTTTAGTTAGATAATCGAAAAACGGTACATCCAATAACATAGGCTTCAAAGTAAAATTTAGTTTTTTTAACGTTATTGCAATAACAGGATCGATCTTGATCAATTGCGCCGAAACGTTAACCACATTATTATTAGTAAAAAATGTTAAAGGTTTATAAATAGAGTCATAAAGTATAGACAAGTTGAAGAAATGCCCGTTCATGTTTAGCAATTTATCGGGAAAAATTTCGGATTGTGTAAGTAATGGCGCTTTCACATAAGTTTCGAAAAACGGGTTGAAAGAATGGAGAATACTCGCCCGATTTTTTATATTCACTTCTATGACGGAAACATCTAAATATTTCATTTCCCATGCATATTTGAATATGGTTTGATAAAGTCTATCGGAATTCACTTTGTAATTGAAGAGAACGAATAATACTTTTGGTCTCTCTGGTCTCGGAGAAAGTTGTACAAAGAAGTTTAAAAAATACTGCATCCGTGTCAACAGAAAAGTTTCATCGAATGTATCTTGGTGTTGAAGTACTACGTACAATGCTGAAGGTCTTGGATCTTTATAAATTGGTAAACTAAAAGATCGAGAGAAGGTCCAATTTCGGACTCTTGACAAATCGATTAAAGCACTTGGGACATGTTTTATCACTTCTTGAAATACAACATTATCGTTCACTAATTTCGTTTTCTCACTTGAAGCAACGAAAACAGTCACCTGGTAGGGTTTCCAATTTGTTTGCAGATTTCGGATAAAGTAATCTAGCCAATCAGTTTTCATTGTAGAAATGGCATTCACATGAATCACGCAATTGATTAGAAAATATACAATCAACATAATTCTCTACTAATAATTCAATGATTCAGTCTTTATTAGAAATAGAGTTTTAAGTATTACAATTAAAAAACTGGATTTTTTTCACAGAATAATGATCCGTATGTATAGAAGCTACGTTTTAAACATGGCCCACCAAAGATAGAAGTCATGAATATCTCATAGATCACGACTATCTCATAGATCATTACTTCTATCAACTATCAATAATTTAGAGGGCATGTTACTGGGTTCTGTAACAATTGAAATGGAAGAAAACCACCTCACTTTAGTTTATGACGTGCGTCACTCCAATAAAACTACTAATTTTAGCTTTTTCCATAGAACTATTTTTCCTTTTTCAATAAATTTCACTTTTGCATTTGACAAAAAATCAGGTTCCTGTGAATCTAATAGATTAGATATATTGTTCAAGATAAATAATAGAAGCTATAGAGTTACAGATTTACGCGCAACGATATATCGGGTCGCTAGCTTGTGTCGCCTTTCGAGTCGAATCCTTACACTTCTTAATCTCGAACAGACTCTGGTCCCCGCACTTACCAGCCTCAAGGGCTCCTAATGCACTGGGCAGCGCTTACCGATTTGCTCTACACGTATTTACTATAACATATTTTTGAAGGAAACTTTAGTTTATTTTACGTTAGTTCATTAATATTGATCGATTTTTAAAATTAATTGGGCTGTATTTTATTTTTTTCTAATAAGTAAGTAAAATGTTACTGGCAGGCACGGTTTTGAACGAAAACGTTCAAAACAAATTAGAGCTTTATGAAACAAGCCGATAAAATTAGAATTGATCGATTTTTAAAATTAATTGGTCTGTATTGTATTTTTTCTAATAAGTAAGTAAAATATTGGCAGCAAGCACGGTTTATAGCAAAAAATGTTCAAAACAAAATTATACCTTTTTGCAAAACAAAAATAATTGACGAGGAAAATTTTATGCTGAAAAATATTATTCTTATAATTATAAAATAAAGTAGGTTTTAGGTTATTAAAAAATAAATATGAGAAAGAAGGTAACTGGTGTAAGTTCTCCAATTTAGCGGGTGTACACTTAAAAACTGCCACGGTGAAGTATTAAGGCCTCAAGTTTTTATAAAATAAGTCATTATTTTCTGAGATATCATTGTTTTAATAACGTACAAAAATGACATTAGTACAAGGGTGCAGTTCAAAATTCTATTATATTGCGTGGGTTTTATCCCTCAGCTTGATTCTATCTACAATTAGTTCAATAACAAATGCAATGAAACCAAAAAAATATCCAGAAGATAAAACTGAACTGTAATGCTTTACTGTAGTGTCGGGAATAGGCTCAGTTTTTTCTGTTCTCATATTCGTACTCCTAATATCTTCATGAAATATGGTGTGAGGCTCCACCAACCACAACCCAGATTCATATATATTTAAAAAAATACGTATCATCCTGCTTATGTACGGAGATGCCGTTTCAAACCTTAAAGCTCCTTTTACGCAGGAAAACACTGGTTCAGCTATTTTTAAATGATTCCTGCCGTGAAAAGTCTCGATTCTGTCCCTTGCCCACAAAAATGACATCAAGCAAATGGCACTTTTGTTTTCTTTTGAAATTATGATACAGTTATCTATATCACTAACATTGACTGTTTTTTGTTTGATGCTTTGAACATGACTATCATCGAGGTAGAAAAAATTATTAAAAATGGTTTTAACAACGTACGTCTGAATACCGGAATCTTTAATTTCTTTGAAAGTGGCAAATTTTACCTCCTCTTGTACAATAATATTATGTGTAAACATTGAGTACAAATCTGTCGAATATATCATTGACACCAAAGCGATGGTTATAAAGATTAATCTTTGTCCTTCTTTGCGTGGCTGATTATGCAATGCTGATCCTAAGAGAATCCTAATCGCATTAATAGTTCCCAAATTATAATGTGAAATTTTGACCGATTGTATGATAAAAATGATAAGCACGAAAAACCCTGGAACAAATGCTATATATGTTATATAACTTGGGGTTAAACTCATTCTTTTGTAAGATAAAATGGGAACAACTGCTGAATTTTTTTCACATTGCAAACCTATAAATGCTAAACGAGTTGTCCGAAGGTTTTGTAATATTGTGTTTGTTAGTAAGTTCATAGCATTCACATCACCTTTTTCCAGTTGCTCCATAGCTTTAGTTAGATAATCGAAAAACGGTACATCCAATAACATAGGCTTCAAAGTAAAATTTAGTTTTTTTAACGTTATTGCAATAACAGGATCGATCTTGATCAATTGCGCTGCGACGTTAACCACATTATTATCGGTAAAGAATGTTAAAGGTTTATAGACAGAGTCATAAAGTATAGACAAGTTGAAGAAATGCCCGTTCATGTTTAACAATTTATCGGGAAAAATTTCGGATTGTGTAAGTAATGGTGCTTTCTCATAAGTTTCGAAAAACGGGTTGAAAGAATGGAGAATACTCTCCCGATTTTTTATATTCACTTCTATGACGGAAACATCCAAATATTTCATTTCCCATGCATATTTGAATATGGTTTGATAAAGACTATCGGAAGTCACTTTGTAATTGAAGAGAACGAATAATACTTTTGGTCTCTCTGGTCTCGGAGAAAGTTGTACAAAGAAGTTTAAAAAATACTTCATCCGTGTCAACAGAAAAGTTTCATCGAATGTATCTTGGTGTTGCAGTACTACATACAATGTCGAGGGTCTTGGATCTTTATAAATTGGTAAACTAAAAGATGGACTGTAGGTCTCATTTCTGACTCTTGATAAATCTATCACAACACTTGGAGAATGTTTTATCACTTCTTGAAATACAACATTATCGTTCACTAATTTCGTTTTGTCAGTTGAAGCAACGAAAAGAGTCACCTGGTAGAGTTTCCAATTTGTTTGCAGATTTCGGATAAAGTAATCTAGCCAATCAGTTTGCATTGTATAAATGCCATTCACATGAATCACGCAATTAATTAGAAAACATACAATCAACATAATTTTCTACCAATAATTTAATGATTCAGTCTGTATTAGAACACGTTTTCTTCACAGAATAAAGATCCGTATGTATAGAAGTTACGTTTTAAAAATGGCTTACGCAAAGATAGAAGTCATGACTATCTCATACGTAATAATTTAGAGGGTATGTTACTGGGTTCTGTTACAATTGAAATGGAAGAAAACCACCTCACTTTAGTTTATGACGTGCGGCACTGCTCCATAACTGCTAATTTTAGCTTTTTCCATACTATTTTTCCAGCATTTTTTTTTCTTTTTCAATAAATTTCACTTTTGCGTTTGAAAAATGATCAGGTTCCTGTGAATCTTTTCCTGTGAATCTAATAGATTAGATATATTTTTTAAGATAAATAATAAAAGCAATACAGTTACTTGCTAGCTTACGTGCACTTAATCTCGAACAAACTCTGGTACTCGCGTTCACCAGCCTCACGGACTCCCAATGTACTGGCCTGCAGTTGCCGATTTGCTCTACACGTATTTACTATAACATATTTTTGAAGGAAACTTTAGTTTATTTTACTTTAATTCGTTAGTATTGATCGATTTTTAAAATTAATTGGGCTGTATTGTATTTTTTCTAAAAAGTAAATAAAATGTTGCTAGCAGGCACGGTTTAAACAAATTAGAGGTTTTTGAAACAAGCCGATATAATTAGTATTGATCGATTTTTAAAATTAATTCGTCTGTATTGTATTTTTTCTAATAAGTAAGTAAATGTTGATAGTAAGCACGGTTTACAGCAAAAATGTTCAAAACAAAATTAGACCTTTTTGAAAAACTTTATGCTGAATAATATTATTCTTATAATTACAGAATAAAGGTTTTACATTATTAAAAAATAAATATGAGAAAGAATGTGACTATTTACACTAAAAATGTAAAACGCTAAAGTTACTACTGTTTTTAATGACATTATTTTTGTAAGTATTTTTTCTAAGATTTCTTATTCTTATGTATGTCAAGTTTTGCATAGGATATAATTTTTGATTTACATTTCTAAATTTTTTTTTAAACCTCTTTAGATAGTGAAGAAGCTTTATGCGTATTATAAATTCAAATATGGAAATAAAGTTTTAGCTCTAATTTTCCTTTTCGCAAATCGTATGAGGGTCACATAAAAATTTAATCAGTATAGTATTTGCATCATAAAGGATGTACGTAATGTACGCAAATCCAATAAGATATATATGCTAGAAAGTATGTCAAATATTGTATTGAAAGATGGAATAAAGGCGATTCACGCAAGATTTGCAATATATGGTGCAAGTCTACGTGAACCGTCCAAGACGTGTTCCTTTTTTAAATGAAATCTTTGAAGTAGAGTAGGTAACAAAATAGATACATTCTCGACGTATTTCATAAGGGGTGGATTTGACTGTTGCACCAAAATAAACAACAATGAAAATCAATATGAATTCATTACAACAATACCCAAGCGAAATCTTTTCTACAAAATCACCATATAAATACATGTTTTCCATTGTAAATAAATAGAAATAAAATTATTCTATGGCATAAGAAACTTATAAGAATTAACGTAGGATATTTCCCAAACTTTGTCTCCTCCCATGATCATCATCCATTATAATATCATTAGATTCTTCCTTCGCGGCAAACATAGACCATTGAAAATCTGTATTTCAACAAGACTCATTTGATCTCGCATTAGCATAATAATATTAAAAATCATGTTTATATAGAGGCAAGCATCATGATCATAAATCGAAAGGAGGATGCAGGAGCAAGGTTAACAATGAAAATGTACCGCATTGTCCACAGGTGAGCATCCGGCGGCGATTCAGCGCGGCATAAGCTCGGTGCCGGGCTGCTGCCGCTTCCTCTGCTGGTTCGCGGGCGTCCTGAGCCTGACCGCGAGCGAGTCCGAGCGGGGCCGCGTCTGTGGCCTACTGCTCATGAGCCTCGCGGTCGCCGTCACCCAGACTTATCTGCCGACGACGAGCGGAGCCTGGTCACGATGAACGCGTCCCATCGTCATACCCGCCCATCATCTCGCGACCCCGACAAAGAAAACACACACCATCCACATCCCCCCCGAGACTCGATATACTTTATATATACATGATATACATAAATACACGAAGATACGTCTCACCTTTGATGCGAGGATACCTGCACATGCGCACGATACACAATCACGCGCGTACACAGGTAAAATACGACACAGTGCGATACCGCGAGTGCGATTCTTTGTACTCGGCCGTTTGTCGTCTCGTTGGCTCCTCGCGTGCACTATGAAAAAGGAAGCCGGCTACCGATGGGCGTGTCGTCTCTGAGCTTCTGGAAAATTCTTACGTAGTACTTGGGATAATATCTGGGCAGGTTCAATACCTTCTTTTGGCGACTTGGCTTGCTTGATTCGAAGTAGGAATATACCCAGATAGTTTCAAGGCTTACCGAACTCTATTCAATATGGTTTCAATTCGATGCGATTTAAATTAGCGACAATGTTGATTTTGAGTTGACGATCAAATTAATACAATGTTTACGAAATATAAGCGGTGCACTCCGATTTAACGAGTGCTATCAAATGTTTAATATCCGAACGAGCGCAGATACAGACGACAAAGTCGGGATATTTCTTGGAAGTGATGAAAGAGTGACGATTCGCTCATTGCCCGAAGACAGTACACCAACGACTTTAGGTATATAGGAAAACACTCTTGGTTATGCTTACTTCCATAATCGAAGAGAGCGGGTTCGAGAAAAATAGAGTGAAAGACGTGACCGAATTCACTCTTTCCGAGTCGCGGTACGCTCGAGTGCACACCGAGTGATTTAGGACGCTGCTCCTGATGCTGCTACTGCTGCTGCTGCTGCTCCTGCTGCTGCTGCTGCTGCGTGAGAAGAAAAAAATATTGGTGAAATATGACTCTCTCGGGGGATATATAGGAATAAGTCAGCTACTTGCACTTTGGCTCACAGCCAGTTTACATGGCCAGATTTTGGCCAACATCGTCTCTGGGGCCAGGGTGCAAATTCGCATTCCCCGAACCTTATTAACTAACCAACCGGTATTTAACAAGAGATCCCGCAAACAAAACTTCATGCTTCATTTCTTCCCGTGAAATTCAACAACAATCGCGATTCCACTGGGATCTCTCTGTACTGTACGAGTGCAGAAATCCATGCAGGATCGTTGTGTATAGTATAACTTAATTCTTTGTCTATCGTTTAACGGGAGTCACGTTTCACCGCTATAACAAAGATGGAACGAAAGAGAGAGAGAGAGAGAGAGAGAGAGAGAATGTGAGAGCTATAACAAAGCGCCTTTTTTTCTCGGTGCACGCAAACATACACACACACACACACACACACACACGAGTCGGTGTCTCGGGAAGATCGAGATCTTCCTTGATACTCGAGGGAGCTACACAAAGAGAGACAGACAGACAGACATCGGGCGAATGTGCGAGCGCCACGAGAAGAACCGAGAGACGAAATAAGGAAAGTCAAGAAGACGTCCGTGTGAGCGAGGAGGAGCGTTAAATTTTTAATACGGAGGGGGATGGGGAGGGAAAAACGAATCGATATAATAGAAAGAGGAATGAGATTGTAATAGTATAGAGATGGGATACGAGATGCGTGAGTTTAAGCAGTTAAACTCCGGATCGTACGATACGTATATAGACGACTTCCAAGCCCCTCGATGGTAATAGAGCTTTTTTATTTCTTCTTTTTTACGTGTTTACACCTTTTTGCCCCCTCGCCTCCCCTCTTCTTTAGCTACGAGAAGAAGCTGCAGTCGCTTCGCGTCGGGCTTGAAATAAGTGATGAGGGTCGCGCGCGCGCGCCGAGCAACATCGCCTGGCTCTTTTGTAGGATTTTCCCACTCTCTCGCTCCCTTCCCCTCTCTCTCGCTCTCTCTCTCTCTCTCTCTCTCTCTCTCTCTCTCTCTCTCTTTCCCTCCTTCGCTGTCTTTCTTGCGCACACCCACACACGTACACGCAAGATCTCACCGGTCGAAGTTCTACTCCTTTTCTAATTGAAATTCGCGCTTGCGCTCGAGCCGCGCGTCCGTGACGTGAAATGCGAATTTCACCGTCTCGCGCTTTATAATAGCGTCTCTCTCGATCGATGCTTAAGGAGACCTCGATATTGTCGAAAAGGATAGAGAGAGAAAGAGAGAGAGAGAGAGAGAGAGAGAAAGAGATAAAGATAGAGAGGTAAAAAGATATATATAGAGTACAGGGTTACGCTTTAGAAGAGCAATCTTCATCTCGAGACAGTCAAATCCGGCCGATAGCGAGTAGTTATTAGCTGAACTTGTGATCCGTCAGTGGGCGTTGGTAAAGGAGCTGCGGTATATAGTGAGTTATACTTGCACTTTGCATCCGATGGCGGTTGCAGGGGTGCGCGCGGTCCTCTTCTTTCGAGCTCTCTCTCTCTTCTTTCCGCTCCTCGTGGTTTCGGGTTACCGCCCGAACTTCCCGAGAAGCTGCATAGCGATCGGATTAATTGAGAATCGATGTAAGCGACGCTCGAGTTTCGTAACAGAGCTTAACCATCTAATAATAGCTCGCTGATCAAACTCCATTTATATATATATATGCAACAGTATATACTAACTTGAATTTATGAATTATCGGGAAATATATTTTCAGTTCTAATTGATCCGCGAGCAATTAAGGTAGCTCTATTAAAAGTCACTTTCATGCAGAAACATATGAAAATAATATATGTAAATCTTTGGAACGCGATAAATTTTTTTATGTTTTTTCCAATGTAGGTTGCCTAGATATTTTTTTTCAAGAATAAAATATCTAAAAATGCATACTTTAACTTAGACTTGTATGGAAAACGATATATTCTAAACGATAACTTCTAAAATTTTTATAGAAAAAGTATGCGGATGAAAGTGAAAAAAGAGATGATTAAAGTTAAGATTATGCAAACTATCTAATGGTGTCGAGGAAAGTATACAGTGACCGATGATATCTAGAGATATTTATTGTTGAAAATATAAAATCGTGCTTGGTTGTTCAGCTCGCGCAATGTTTCGAAAACTTGGCAACGTCGCTTTGAGATTAATACTTGGTATATAAAGCACAACGGGATGTCGATATACGCATTTCAAAATATTGAACTACGCACGAATGACAACGCGAATCATATTGATATCCGTTATATAATAATTTACGTAAATATATATGATTTTACATGAAATACCGTGTTAATCTATCTTAAAAAATTAAAATTGACTTTACAACCATCACTAATAAACAGATATTCAATACGGTATTTCATACCTGCACTCAACAGACGTTCTTAGTCTTAATAGAGCTACCTTAAAGGGAAATATGTCTCAATTAAAACAGTCGCGCTCCAGTGTTCATTCGAGGATAATCGGAGATACTCGATCCCTTTTGTTTTGCTTTCCTTATTAATGCAAGCGCGCATACCACTCGTTCACCTCATTCTCGGAAAATCAGTGGAATACGTCGACTGAAAAGCGCCTCCTCGCTATTGTTTTTTTTTCCCTGCAAGACAAACGAGCGAATGCAGTCTGAGCGAGCACTGATTCTTTTTACTTACGCGCCAGACTGTGGATTCGTATAAAAAATTTTCAGGTAATCACTATTCGATGCACAGCTCGCGCGTTCTGCATTCCGCGCGTATCTTTGCAATTTAAATTCTCAACTCGAACATAAACTCAAACTCTAAAATTGAACCATCCCATTCTTTTTTTTTTTTTTTAGTGCAATAGCTTTCGAAAATAATTAGAATTTCAAAGAAACATTAAATACCAGCCCCAGCTCTGCACGAAGTGCATTTGCACATTCGATCAGATTCGAAACTTCAATCCTACCCCAGCTTCCATTCCTTGAATAAATCAGAAAAAAGCAATTCCTCGCGATATAGTCATGGCAGAGAAAAACCATTCCAAAAAATCGCGTTATCCTCGGGACGTTTACGATTCGAGCGGCCATCGATCGCCATTTCACCCCCAAAAGCATTTTAGCATTCGCTCTTTAAAAGTGCAGGATCCACCATGGCGCGCACCACTCGCCTATATAAAGCTGAAAAATCGTAAACGTCTGTCCACTCGGCATATATAACAAAAATGCTCGACTTATCAAGTGCTAAAGCGCGAAACTAGAGAGAGAGAGAGAGACAGAGAGAGAGCAGCCTGCAACTCTATACCGCGCCAATGGAAAAAAAAGCCAACCGTTCGAATACACTTTTTTTTCTTTCGTTTCATCGATAACCCCTTATGTCGCGCGTCGTACGCATACACTCGTAAATAATAACTTTACAAAGCACATTCGCGCTCCCCCGAGTCCCTCGTCGAGGTGAGATCGAGAGATGTAAATGAGCCTCGAATGATTGACGAGGAGCGAGAACAGTTTTTTCCTTTTTTTTTCTTCTTCTTTTTCCAACCTTTTTGCCAGTAGTGCTTCGGGAGGACGGCCACGATCGATTTTGCAATTAGGCGTCGCCGCGGAGAGATCTTTTCTTCGTAAGGTAGAGTATAAGGCGCTCTTTGGCGCTCGCCCTCCTCGTCGTCTTTTAGACCGCCGGAGATTCATCGCCTAGGCATCGGTTTTAGCGCTGAGTTCGGTTTCTTAATGCGCTTTTGGTGCGGTGGTGAATGTGCGAGAAGCCATTCTTAAAAGAAGCCATTCGAGAAGGAATGAGCTACTGCCTTATACCGTAGCTCCAACATCTCAATCGGATATATACTTTTTTTACCGATTACTCCTTTTTCTATCCCTCATATTTTAACGCGTTACTTTCCAATGGATTTTGATAAAATATATATAGGTATATTCGCAAAATTTATTCAAATGAATGAAATTGGGTCATTGATATAATTTCTCGAGCTCACCTCAATGAACTTTGACTTGCGCACGCAGTCGTTCTATCGATAGCGATACGATAGTCGGACCCATCGTGTCGCGTTCGATCCAAAGCGAATCATCAAGATTTATAATTAAATTGTTTACCTTTATTCCTTACCAAGCGTATCGGGCCATACGTAATATTTTGCGAGCACGTTGTAACGAAAACGAGACGCTGTGACAAAATTATTGTACCGGGGGGGGATGCAGGATAGATGATTTAAAGAGAGATGAGTAATAATTATAAAAATTCGTCCGGGACCCTCCGCCCGAAGAATTGAAACTCGTTCGATACAAAGACGAAAATTTATTATTGCGCGTGCATTGGATGAGATCGTCGCTGCAAAAACACCGATTGTTGAAAGAATGCGGACGACAACGTTCGCGCGACACAGCTTTGAATATTTTCTGGGATGAATCGTCTTTCAAATGATAGAACGTGCAACCAAAAAAGAAGCAGGATTACGTTTACGTTTGTGATATATATATTGTCGACTAGAACGCGAAAGAAAAGGGGTAATCGCGATGAAAAAATATTTTAGCTCTAACGTATTTAATTAGAATTATATTTTATGTACTGAGACGCGATAAACGAGTATAAACATTAATATACGAGGAGAAGAGAGGACGAAGGTAAGAATAAACGGAGATGACGACAGCTGACCT
This sequence comes from Megastigmus dorsalis, assembly GCA_900490025.1. Taxonomy (NCBI): domain Eukaryota; kingdom Metazoa; phylum Arthropoda; class Insecta; order Hymenoptera; family Megastigmidae; genus Megastigmus; species Megastigmus dorsalis. The sequence continues at coordinate 24,446 of UELU01139340.1, read as the reverse complement.
GTGATGCGAATTTGCGAAAAAAATAATCGACGGTATGATACTTTATGTACACTTTTATTACCGAGTTATTTATGATCGTTGAAAATGTTTTATATATACAATACAAATATTTACACATATGAATATCGCGCCTTATATGTGTATAATTGTAAAGCTACGCGACGTTATATTTAAAAGGCGAATGCCGCGAGGAGGGAAAAAAAAGCTTTAAAAAAACACATTGAACGGGTTTCAGCTCTCAATATTGCGGAGGGCCAAAAATTTTAAGGATAGGTCGAGAAAGAATAAGAACACGCAGATAGAGGAAAGGAGATTATAAGTGAAATAGCGAAGAATAGGAAAAGAGAGCGATAGACACGAGATGAAGAGAAAGCAAAAATGGATAAAAAAAAAGTAAAGAAAATTCGCGGTAGCACAGGGACGAGTAAACTACACGAATATGATAATAGGGGAGATGAAAAAAAAAGAATTATCTACGAGTCATGTGATTGTCTGTAAATAAATAGTTTAAGTATACATACGTTAATTATGGATATGCCGTACGTGTTACATTAATAGAACAAAACCAAACAAAAATAAACATTATTGTGTAACTTCTGGATCGTAAAGGACAAAAAAAAAGAATGCGCATTGGTAAAAGTATTAAAAAAAAAAAGAAGAAGAACAGCTGTCTGACCGTCCGTGCTAACTGCAGGATAATTTAACTTGCACACGCGAGCGAAGGGCGTATCTTTCGCTTTGACGATGCGAAACCGTTTATGACTTCTCTTTAGTGTTCGATGCTCAGAAAGACGGCGTTACAAATGCCGAGTGACACGACTTTTTTTCAAATATCAACGATAAAGTTTCTCATAGCCAAGTTCCGAGATAAGTAACGACACTCTCATTTGCAATTTTACAAAACTTTTTATATAAACTCGATCGAGTACAAACAAGTCTTTTAGCGAGCGGATTAGTTTACTATCGGATATCGTTGAATATATTAAATTTCGCATGTAAACGCAAACAATGTGTACACTTACTTTTTAAGAATAGCTCGTTACGATTTTTGTGTATAAGAAACATCGATACTTATTAAAAACAAACTTATACATAGTGAGTTAATTATAAATTAACTTTTTAAAAAAAAGGTATCACAAAATCTGCCATTTTTAAGTCTTAGGCGAATGCACGCGCGAGCCCATAACAACAAAGAGGAACACAATTTGTTAAAAGTTACTATTTTTTTATAGAGAAAAAACTCGGCGAGCTGACCCACCGCCGATGCACAAAATAAACGACTTGCAAAGTCGACAGCACACGTATGATAAATAAAAAAAAGAAAAGAAAGAAAAAGGTTAATTGTAAAGCGCGAGATTAGCACTGGCCGGTCACACATCTTACACACATTGTCACATCGCGATAATTGCGCTTAGGTGTAACAGACGCGCACATGCACGCCTACACACACGCGCGAGCTCATACGGACACACAGCTAGACACCGATTTACCGCATAGTCTAAGGGAAAAAAAAAGAACGAAGCACAAAAGTGGGCTATTGTCTGATACACGTAAATCGTATGATTATGAATTAATACACGGAGGAGCGCAGGACACGATGGCTCGTTAAACCGACGCTGCGTCAGCGTCGCCGCGTTGGTCGAACGAAGCATTTTAAACTGGAGAAAAATTTCATATATATATATAACAGAGCGGAGAAAAGGGGCGATGTGGATCTAAAAGTCCATCACAAAGTAACGTCATACGCACGCTTTTTCGATAAAAGATACTTCGTACGCTGACGTTTCGCAATCAATGCGGCGCACGACGACACTTTCATTTTGAATATTATAAAGAACGCGGCGTGCACGGAAATTCTGGCCAAACCCCAGATTGACGGTATTTTCAAACTTGACGTGCAGAGACCAGAGTGAACAAAAAGGGAACGGTGTCCACGTCGCTCCTTTGGTAGCTGTTAAAAATAGAACGTGGAGCGAAAGAGAAATCGTTTAGGATGTATCGTATATATATATAGCAGCAGCAGCATTGAATTTTTGTACCAATGTCTACTGTAGTTCGTTAAGTATATTCGCGCCTCTTATCCCTCCCCGACATCCCCCGTTCATCGAATATTATCGTAAAGCAAGAGCTAATAAAAGGAGAAGAGCTTGAATTTTCCGCTATTATTGTATCGCGAGAACGATCAGAAATCAACGGTTCTCTCTTATTATGTCTTGGTTATATATTATATATATATATATATATATATATATACGACAGGTCCGCGCGCGCGCAATATTGTCTTTGTAAATACTCAGCCGTTGACTTGTGATAGTTGTGTGAGCGTCGATATATACTTTCTTTATAGTTTTGATCGTACGGTAGACGTATACTTATTGGAAAAAAAAAAAACTATAAATCGCGACGATGGATAGTTCTATATATAACCTTTTCCCGAGAACCGAGCCAAGGGTAAACTGAGATATGAAAGCTGTGTTTGTTTGGGCGAGGGCGATTTCGATTTGAATTAGATAATATCCGTCGGTAGTTTGCACCGCGAGTTTTCGCCAATTTCCACTTTATATATAAAGTACACAATACATTTGTACGTATATAAAATCTCATCGTTGGATTCATTAATGTAAATTCTACTTATAATTTGATATGTTCGGTATACTAATGTTGATTTAGGTAATGACCTTTCATTTCATTCCAGTGTACACTTAAGATATACCGTTGAGCACTTCCTACCTATTAATGATTCTAAAATTAGGAATTTAAAATGTTGCATTTAAATTAATCTATCAAGAATTTATCATATATTTTACTAAAAGAAATCACACGATAAAGAAATATTTATATATGTAAACTAGAGGAAATGGTTAATGGTATTTTTACTATTGTAAGGGTTCGAATGACCTATTTTAGTAACTAAATTGTTCTATACTACTAATATTTTCAATAAGTAAAGGGAAAGGATTGATTCAACAAATTATTCCAATCATCGCTATGATTCAACTATCCAAACGTATACGTAAAAATAACGCAGCTGCCATGTACAAAAGAAAAAAAAAAGAAAAGAGAAATGTCGTCCTTTAATTTTTCCAATTCTCCTTTCGTCCTCATACCTCCCAATGCTTCCGTACAAAAACTTGCACTTTATAATATATATATATATATATATATATATATACAGACGAGGTGCACATAGGCGCGTGAAATCGCCCTCCGAAACAAACAAACAAGCAAACTGCTCAGATGCGAGCGCGAACTTGGATCGAGACGAAAGAATAGAAGCGCGAGCGGGGCGAGGTTCTCGGGAAGACGTGTGCGTTGTCAGCCCAGCGAGTGTGAAAATGTGTGTCAGGCGCGCGCGCGCGCGCGATCCCGGAATTTTTCCAGCTTCCCATCACACACTCCGTCCGTCCCGGCGCACCGCTCCTTCGATGTCGATGTTAGCGCGGAAGAGGTGGAAAAGCACGAGAAAAGAGACAGAGACAGACAGAGACAGAGACAGAGAGAGAGAGAGAGAGCAAACAAAATAAATAAAAAAAAAAGAAAGAAATAAACGAAGAAGAAGAGCTGAAAAGTCGAGTGCGGAACGACGTGCCTCTCGCGACATACGGCGAGGCAAAGGTATATATATACACACTTATATACGGTATATCCTATATACAAGGATTATACCGCAGCTGCAAAGTCTCGCCGTTCGCCGCGGGAGACATATATATATGTATATATGAAACTTTCAGCGCGGCGCAACGCTATAACGCATTGATGCACTACACACAAGCGTTCGTATTATGTGTTCCCCCGCTCCCACATCCATTCCCATACCTCGACTCATTCATGCCGACCCCATCCCTCCCCCCTTTGACACACAACACTTGCGAGCGATTACATGTATGTGTGTATGTGTGTGTACGCGAACCGAGAAGGAAACGTTTAATGTTGCGAATCGAACGCTCGGAGCTTTTTATTGCGGCGAATGAATCTGTTTCTTTCAAATGAGATACGATTTAAGGGAAGAAATATGAGTTTTGAGTGCGAGCGATTCTTTTGCGAGCTTATTCGTGAGAGGGATAACGGTTTTAAATCATTTAAAAATTGTACATTTGTACTGTATCCAACGAGCGATTTTTATAAGTGAAGATTCATTTGCCCTAACGAGAATGTAAGTGTGTACAATTTGCAGAATTTAATGCTTTCCCCTCAGCGAATTCACACACACCATCCAGAAAACACAAACACACACAAACACACACAATCAACGTCTTGAAGCGATATCGCGTATAACGTGACGAGCAAAGCTTTATATGAAGATACATAAGAGAGACGGTAAGGAGAGCAGGAGAATAAAACAGAAGCCCCCGAAATAAGAATATAGAATCCGTGAGTTCGTGCGCTCGACGAGTCGTGCAGGGGAAAATTTAATCGACCGACGTATAAGTCCGATTCTTATACGCGACCGATCCACTCGTGTTTCCCGTAAATCCCGTCACGCGATAGACTGACATCGGCCGCGCGGCGAATCTCGTTCGCGTTTGTTTTGTTTTTTGTACCGGGAATATATTTCTGTCCGAAGCGACGCCGATATTCGCTCCATCGTATACACTGTATATGCTCGGCCGTTGTTCAGCTAAAAAAAAAAAGAAGAAGAAATAAATAAATCGAGGATGGTTTTTCAATCCGCAATGAAGTTTAAAGATAAGAGAAGCATAAAAGGGTCGAAAGATCATTGTCGAGCGAGCGAACGAGTGGCGCTAAAAGACACCTCGATGTGCGAATATTATAAATAAAAGCCTCGTCTCGTGGATTTTGTATTTAACAAATAATCGGCGAGAGAAAGAGAAGAAGTCGGCGGTCGAGCAGAAACGAAAACACGTAGAATCTACGAGATGAGGTGAGAGAGGTGAATCGGTGAATCAGAGTTGAAGGAGAGAGAAAAAAAAAGTAAGAATAAATAAGTAAGATAAAAAAAGCGTCGAGGGCATAAATGCTATATTATACATGAGCGAATGCGACTGATTAAACGTGCGAAAGTTATAGATAGCGAGAGAGAACGAGCAATCGAGCGAGCGAAACATAAGTGTTATTAAACGATCGTAAAAAAAAAGAATTTGCAATCACGGAAGTAAAAAAAAAAGAGAGAAAAAAAGGTGGAAGAAACGTAAAAAAAAAGATACACTTCGTTATTAGCATTCATACGTACCGAATAAACTCAATTTTGTCGATTGTACATTAAAAAAAATGAAACGATTATACTTTTGGCGCCCGTTTTACACTTTTTACTCTGGAAGGATTTTTCTCGCAAAGAGCGGACCGCGACTCCGAGGGGCTCGCGGCGAAAAGACGATAGAAGTGCTCGAAAACGTTGTGTCGACCTCTTGATTTTTGTTGCGCGCACCGCACGAGAACGATTTTTGTATAAAACAAATACACGTGTACTTTCGATCGAGCTTTTCGGGGTCGTGCGAGCCAGAAGTTAAAAACGATATAGAGGAAAAAAAAAAAGAATAATGCGCGAGTGTAAAATGTACGACTAATGTTTCCTTCGGAATTTCTCATTGTGCAAGCGCATATCCGAGCATTTTAACCGCGATTCCGTTCTCTTTTCAACAAGAAGCAAAATAATAATAATGAACAAAAATGTGGCAAAGGGACGAAAGAACGCTCCCGTTCTATGTGTGTAAGAACCATACAGCTTTAACGAAGAACATTATACTATGAACTTACGGGATACTAAATAAAAGTAAACCAAACCGTTTATCGTACAATTATTTTTCATCTGTGCTTGGTTTTTCCCCCCCACGTCATTCTTTTCTTTCTTCAATGATTTTGGTTGTGTCTTATTTTTTCAATACGTCCCTACTAATCTAATTCTTCTGTTTGCATAAACTGTGGTACGGTATGTATATATACATTAATAGAAAGTTAATAATGGAAAGCTTGTTTGTATAAATCTTTTCAAAAAGGAGAAAAAAAAACAATATAACGGAGAAGGGAGGAATGTGGCGCACTTAAGTATAAATAAAGAAATCTCTATGCTAATTTATGTGCAATGTTAGAACACGTAATGTTTACATCATTACCGAGGTAGCGACAGAGTATTTCCAAAAATTAATCTCTATATTTTTGTACATATATCGTTAAATGCAACCGGCAAGGTAGGAATCATTCCGATCATAGCACATCCCCAGCTGTAAATTTATTTTTTAAATTATTTCAATTAATACTTGGAAATATAAGCTTATAATTTTTCAGAATTCGATTAATTGTGGGGTTGTACATTTAATTACAGTTACGCGCGAATTTCGCTGAATGTGTATTATTGCCCATGAATCTAATTTAGGCAATCTGATAAATCTCGAATTTGATATTTTATACTTGTAGAGAAGAGAGTCCTATAATTGATAAAATAAATGAATGAAATTATATTGACTAAAATCGAATAATATCAAAGATTTCAAAAATAAAATGCACTACATTCTCAACTGCACCGCATTGCCCCGTTCTCACCGATATTTTATTATTTTCACATCATACGATTAAAAATCAGTCTAATTTCTGAACAATCAAGTAATGAAAGTATGATAAATCATTGTTTCATTACAAACAATCCGAATTTCAATGTGAGTAAGTATTCGCATAAAAAAAACTTATATTACCGTAAGTGTACGAAAAAGCATTGAAACATCCTACCTTACCGACTGTTAATATATGTTTATTTTTAATTTCAACTTCTAATAAAATCGATCCAACATAAAATATCTAGTCTTATCTACAGTTGTGTGAAAAAGTTTCCGGCCAAAGAAAATTTTGTAATAAAATATGGTATAAAGAATATAAAATGAAAATGCAAGTCTATCATCGTAATGTATATTTATTATACTATCAAAATATGTAATCAAAAAATTTTATACAACAATTAACAATTGTTTATAACAAAAACAAATATTTTCGCTTATTCATAAGTATCGGGCCAAGTACAAATTATGCCCTAAACTTAAGAAAAATAACACTGTAACTCAATGAAAAAATTCCAATAACAAAAAAAGGTAACGTTTTGATCAATATTTGGTAGCCATACCCTTTGCTTGATAATTGTTGTATAACATTTTTTGATTACATATTTTGATAGTATAATAAATATACATTACAATGATAGACTTGCATTTTAATTTAATATTCTTTATACCATATTTTATTACAAAATTATCTTTGGCCGGAAACTTTTGCACACAACTGTATCATTTTGTTATGACTGAGATACAGATCATTCAATTATTAAAGCTTTTATACATTCGGTCCAGCACAGTATTTAAATTCACGAAGAAATATTCGTTTTGAATCGTCACCTAGCTTTTTCATATTCCTAAATTACAAAAGGTTTTAAGATCGAAGAAAAAGTTTATATTAAACGTATATATTTTATTAATTAATATCCATATTTGTTCCAGTTCTTGTATCTTGTACAAAAATAGTTTTTTTTTTTTCGTTCACCGCATAAATTAAATTGTCTGTTTATCGTTTTTCATAACAAATACGCTCTTTAAAAGAACATCTTTTATCACATTGTAGTATTGATAAGGAAATAGTAAGAAATGCATGTAAAATATTTTTACAGAACATTGTGATCGTCACCGCCATGTGAACACTAAATTATAATTCGTTTCCTAACAATGAATTTAGGATTTTCTTTATCACTCAGCTTTCTTCTGTTTTTCTCGCTCCGTTATGCATCTTACAACTATATTTTGGAAAGTATAAAGATAAAATGCACTGACGATCCTCAGCGGCCCCATCAACATGGATTGCAGCAATAATTCAGTAAGGGAATTATAAGGTGACATCCCGGAACAAAGAGTTGTTAAAATGAAACTTTCCATGCCAATGAAAGAGAAGAATTTTCCATCCTGAAAAATGAATTGTAAATTTTAGATAAAACGCATTGAAATTATTTAATGACATATTTTAATAAAAAGAAAAAAACAAATTATAAATTATTTTCCATAATGTACAGCTTATTATTTTAAATTACTTATAATTGTCAAAGAATATGAAACAAATCGAATAAATATTTTAATGTAGTACCTTTCAATAAATTACATCTATTAATTTTAAACAAACTAAATGAAAAATCTAAAAAGTATAAGGTAATATTATTATTGTATACCAATGTATCATCTAAAAGCTTCTCAGCTACTACTTCCGGCTGTAAAAGACCAGCACTTTCAGAAATAAGTTTAGTTTCAAGAGGCTTTGACTGTTCTTCCACAGCAAATCCAGGAGTATCCGTGTCGGGAGGCAGTGATAATGTGACCGACACATTGTAAGGCGACAATTCCATCGCCAAACTTTCAGCAAGACCTCTCAAAGCGAATTTAGTAGAGCCATAGGCCGAATATCCGAAAATTCCTAGAAAAAATAAAAAATTATATTATTTCAAACTCATTAAAAATTTTTCAACAAATTAATAATTACTACTACATTAGATGTAACAAATTAAGTGAAATTAATTATTTTCAAAATAAAATGGTAAGTTTACAATAAAGTCATATTTCTTATTCAAACATTAACTAATAATAAATGATGAGTTTAACTCTGCCTATTAGGAAATGCAAAACATATTTTTAATCAAATTCTATTTAAATAATTATGGACGTTTACGAGTAAATTCATTTTCTATATAGGATTGTTTGAAATTTGACAAGTAAACTTGTGCCATCGTTATTTATCAGTTCATGTAATTTTGGAAGCCATGACCACACCGATTTCAAGATATTTTATGTCAAAGCTACGACTTGTAACATTCGAGGTAAGTATATAAACGGTGCGTTATAATAACATTTAGGTCCATAACGACAACATTTTTCTATAAATTGTTCAGAAAGATTAGTATATGGCGCAAGAATTATTAGTAATGGAATAAGAAAATGGGGAGGCCCATCCAAATAGTTTTTAAGAGATAGCATTATTTAATGGAAATCTATAGCATTACAAGTATATCTTGATGAAATCTCAGTCAAAATAAAATAAAATACTACAGTCTTGACTTTTTATATCATACGGATGAGAATTTATCTTTAAAATAATCGTATTTAATAATAGATTTTTCAATCTTTAACATTTAGCTAGAATTACTGTTCGTGAACGAACTTAAGCAGATATTGTCTTGTTTAAATTACATTCCAGTAACTCGAACAAAATTTCGGCTGATTTTCATTACTGTGCGCAGTAACTGGACAAGTTTACATTATTATCGATTCTAGCGTCGATTACTGTGCCATCTCACGGCGTACTCGCGAGTCTACTTGATAACCTCAGTTATTACGTGAATCACGCCAAAGTATGTCGAGCTGTCCACCGCCTATCAACTTTTTGTTTAGCATCTAACAGTAAGTACTGAGTACTGATAAACACAATTATTATTAAAACACAAGTTATTTATCAATGAGAGTCTCGTAATCTGTTCCCATAGAATAAAATGAGCGAGAAAAAGAAGCGGATGCTATACAAACAAGAGGCGGTAGGGTTGGCGGTGCAGGCGGTGGAGACAGGCATGTCGATCAACGCAGCCAGCACTAAATATTCAATACCGAGATCGACTCTGCACGCCAAGGTCACCGGTAAATACCAATTGTACAAGAGGCCTGGACCAGCGAGTATATTGCCGCCCGCTGAAGAAGCCATTCTCGTGCAGTGGATCTTTGAATGCGGCAATCGAGGTCATCCAATAACGAAAGAGCAGCTATTAACCAGCGTCCGTATAATGGTTAAAGACATATATATAGGCATAGAGAATCCGTTCAAAAACAATGGACCGGGTAGATCGTGGTACGAGGGCTTTTTCAGAAGGCACCCAGAAATAAGGTCGACGATGGCCGATAATGTTTCCGCCTCTCGATCGGCAGTTAACGAAACCACGCTGAGAAAGTGGTTTTCCCTAATGGAATCGTATTTGGATGAGAATAATTTGTTGGACATTGATCCCAGCAGAATTTTTAGCACGGGCGAGACACCGTTAATTCTCAATCCTAAGTTTGTAAGAGTGTTAAAGGATAAAGGAAACAAACATCTGACCAATATAGTTGAAAATAGACAGAAAGAGACTTTGACTGCTTTTATGGCTGGTAACGCCTCGGGACAGCTAATATCTCCATTCATACTGTATCCCTATCAGCAAGTACCCGTTGAAATTTCCAATAAAATGCCCGACGGCTGGAGTTTCGGCAAATCGGACAGTGGTTACATGACGGCAGAGAATTTTATCGATTACATCGTCAACGTGTTCCTTCCGTGGGCGAAGAAAAACAAAATCGAGTTCCCGGTGATAATGTACGTCGATGGACACGCGCCTTATCTGACCTATTCCTTATACGGGCTGTGTTTTAAAAATAAAATCGAGCTAATCGCTCTGCCGCCGAACTCGACGCACATCCTCCAGCCGATCGAAGTGATGCTCTCTCCTCCGCTGAAAGCCTGTTGGAAAAAACACGTCAACGTCTACAGAGATGAAACTTCACTGTTCAACGTTAGCAAGTCGGATGTGGGAGTAATTTTGAAAAAAGTCCTACAAAGTATAGATCTAAAAACTATTTTTAAAACTGGATTCGAAGCTTGCGGCTTATTGCCTTTCTCGGTGGACTCGCTAGATTTTACCAAGATTTTTAAATGCTCGATCAGACCAGACAGTCCGCAAGAGGATTGGCCCACTCTTAAAGAGACGATATCGAATCATTGTTTCACTTTGAAGTTTATCGAGGGGAAAATCGATAAGGCAACTCTTAAAGCTTTTCGGGCGTGCAGTGAATCGAACGTGTGGACAGGGGAAGCGGAATATACCCAACTCTTTTACGTGTGGAATGATTTGACTAAGCTCTTGAAAGTCGGAAATAGCAATTCCGGTTTTAACGTTCATCGAGATTGTGTGAAAACCGAGCCTGCTGAAGATATTATGGAATTCTGTATAGAAAATCAAGAAGAAATTCATGCGCAAGTGAGTTTGGAGATTAGCAAGAAACTGAAAGTCGAAAAGTAATGTCTAACCGCGCGAATTACATATTTATGTATAATATTGAAAAGTATTTTGTACTTTTAAATTTTATATCGATTAAGTTAAAGCTATAAGTTAACTATATTTTATAAAGAACGGCAAATAGATTTGCAAAAAAGAATCACATCACAAATCTTACATAATAAGTAAGTAATAATAAGTAATTGTTAGACTGCTTGTATCAATGAAATAGTCTTGACAATGAGACTATACGTAAACCTATTTTTTGTATGTAAAAATTCTCTTTAGACTTATCTTAAGCTCTTGGGATATTTTCAATAGTCAAACCAAAGAAACACAAAAACTGTGCAATTAATAGCATAATTATAAGTGTTATAATAATCAAAATTTTGCGTTCGTAGTTATAGCAAAAAAAAAAATTGTTATAAATTGTGAAAATTTAAATAGAATTGTATTTATAAAAAAAATTGGTTTTTAATTATTAATTATGGAATTTTAATTTAAAATACCTAATAATGAACCGATATGAATAGCGGGAGTATGATGCGTGCATCGTTAATGAAAACAATGGATATTGAATAAAATATGACTTTCCGATCGCCCATTACAGCGATCGACCAGTCAGTGCTTCCACTGTTACGTTACTAAAAATAAACGGAGGAATTTACAGACTTATTTGAAGCGCTTCAAGTCACTGAAATCAGTTTGAAAATATTAATTGAAAAATTAGTTTTGCTTCGTTCTTTTTTAAACTAAGTATTTCAAAAGTAATTAAATTTTATTTTAAAGTATTTTTCATTTAAAAAAAGCAATTACCTTCAACAACTATAAACCCCTAAAAAATGAAAATTAAAACGATTATCATTGCACACTCTCCTGCTCTTTTACCTAACAAAGCAGCTTGCGACGAGACGAGTACGATTCTTCCTTCCCTGGCCAGCTTCATCTTGGGCACCACAGCCTTGGTGCAATAATAAGTCCCCATAAAGTTCAGATCCACCATCTGCTTGAGATTTTCCAGCGTGGTGTCCTCTATCTTGCCGCAGATCGCGATACCCGCACAATTGACCAGCATGTAACAGGGACCTTGTCGCTTCTCGATATCCGCGAACACGCGCTCGACCTGCGCATAATCCTTGGACACGTCCAGAGATATACACTCGATCTTTTGTCCTTCCTTGTTACGACACGAGTGCGCGATCTCCTCGCGTGCTTGTTCCAGTTTCTCGAGATTACGAGCTATTATCGTCACGTTTGCTCCTTTTTTCGCTGCCAGGAGCGCGAAACATTTTCCTATGCCGCTCGAGCCGCCTGTTATCTGGATTTCGAAGAAAATGATGGATTATTCATGGCTGAAGAATCATTAGAGCAATATATCTATTCTTCAATGGATTAATATTTTCAATTTAAGTGGTTTCAAAGTTATTATCATGAAAAGATAATTTCATTTGTCAAGCGCGAATAAGATGAATAAATATTTTTAGATCATAAAAGAGTAATATGCATGTAGGATGTATCACTGTACCTTCTACTGTGACCCGCTTATCTTTCTTGGCGAATTCTGATAAAATATATCGTAATACAATACTCTTCTATATTTATTTCGTATATCCATCAATAACGAAATGTCTTATTTAAAGGCGATAAAAATGAAAGAAGCCTGATAATATGAGTCACAGAAATAATTATCAATTTAGAGATAAGGATTTGGCTAGAATGTTTAACATTAAATTATTTTAAATAACTAATTATGTAAGTAATAAATTACTTATAAAATTTTGTTTAGAAAATTCTAAAAGCTAGAAATAAGTATTTTGCGGTAAATAGAACAATTCGAACAATGTACAGTACTTTGGACAATCCGGCGCAGTGGCTTAGTTTCACGATAAATATTTATTTTCTAAACAAGGCCAGCAGCTGACATCGGATAGACCAATAAATACAATATTATCGCTTTCGAATATTGAATACAAACAATACTTTATATATTTTATATTGTATTATTTTAAAATGAGTTATATTAGTGGAATAAAATAAAAGTATTAACCGAGAAAGCTGAAAATTTTCTTATTTATCCTTCTTATTAGAAAATTCATGAATATTGTCGCGAAAAACGTAAAAAAAAAATTTTAAATTTGACAAAATTTATCTAATTACATTATTGTCTAATAGGAAATTATATAATATATTTTTATTTTTTGTCAAATAAGTTTAGCCGCGCACAATATTTAATATACCACTCCAGTTATAAACCGAAATTACTTAAAATAATTATGTAGAATAATTATGTAAAATAATAATAAAATTAAATAAATATCGTTATTTTTTATTTAGATTAAAACAATTTATACATAGTAAATACTATTATTCCTTGGAGGCTTATTTTGAAATATATATATGAATTAAATATATTTTATTTAAAAAAGGTATCCGGAGAACATGAGCGGTGTGTCGGCCACAACTCGGCCATCCTAATCTATAAGAGTGAAAGCGTACAACATAACCTCAAAACACTCGGAGTTAAACATAAAAAACATTTATTTAAAAATAATTCAAAGCAATAAATACAAATTACTCTTTATCGAAATATAAACAAAAGCCAAATGAAACTGGTTAAGTAAGTATTTAGTTAAAAATTAGCGGTTACTTACAATAACATTTTTTTTATAGAGCGCGCCTTTTCGAAAGTTTTCCTCGTTCAATTTCTTGTGTACAAATTTCTTTATTGCATCGTACGAAGCAGCCACAGTAAGAACACCAGCCATAAATGCTATAAACACTAACAAACCGTAAAATGCAGTTGATACTGTGGCAAACACAAAATAGAACCCAATCCAAAACATTTTAACTCTTTATTTTGTACTTGGTACAAAAACTATGCAAAGTTATAACGATAAAGAACAATACAAGTCTTTAACGATTAGTAATACATTTTTTAAACTAACAGTAACAGTTTCAATGACTGTACCGGTGAATATTGATTTTCAGACTTTGATAAAGTCTTCAAAGGCATAGTATAGGTGATTTAAGAATTCGAAAGCGCTCCTCGTCGGCAGTCGGAGGAACCCTCTCATCGGCAAATCGAACGTAGCAACAGTCGGTGCATAGACGTGGTACCGTAAAGTGCTGCCGCCTGTAGCCATGTGGTCCTACTACTCCTCGCTCATTCACCCTTAGTAGAATAGTATATTTCCAAGAGTCCTCATTGAATTCATTTATTCATTACTGTATTAATAAATATTCAGCACTTAAAGATGAATATTAAAAAAATTGTTTATTATAGTAATATATAGTGTCTTTTTTAATTTATCGGAAAATCATAATGAAGATAATTGTATGTTTGGACATTTTATATAGCTGTCATTTAATGTAATTCAGCCCTTAAGTTATTTATTAAATCTATTCGTATCAAATCATCGTGTGTTACACGTACTTCAGCAGCTTGTACATAATTAACACTCAAGAATGTATTCGAGACTGGCTGTTTCCAGAAAAACCCGAACAACATTTAGAATGCAAACGGAATTCCCCGAAAACCACGCCGTGTGTGGCATTGAAGCAATCCTTTCATCCTATTCCAGCTAAAAATTACGAGCCTAGCAATTTTCGCTATCCCATCTCTCGCAACGTCGAAATAACGCGGCGATGCCGCGCTGGCCCCGCAGAGACGCGCAGCAACGACGCGGCCGAGCTTAACGCACCCCCGCCCACATATCATACCTACACACAGTGCTTTTGCTACACACGAGCCTCCCTTACGCACAGAGAGACGCACACGCATAGCATATTTACCCCTGTCGCGACGGTCTAGCCCTCGAGTTTCGCCATCGTGGCCGCAGACAAAACGTCAACAAACGCGCGCCGCGCGGAGCCAAGCCCTCGAGAGACTCGTCGCGTTTTCCGCGCGCTACTCTATATCTCGCTCTCTCTCTCTCTCTCTCTCTCTCTCTCTTGAGCAAAAAGCTCGCGTCGCTGCAGAAGGGGAGGCGGAATTGCGCCCGACTGCGGAGAGAAAGGGATATATACAGAGAGCGAGCGAAGCAAAAAGGGCGGTGCACGTATACGCGTACACCCTCGTCGGTCCGTCTGCACTCTCTCTCTCTCTCTCTCTCGCGTCTTGAAAGATTATCGGGGCGAACTGCAGGGTCTTCGCGAGGGCGAAAGCCATCTTTGAAATTTCCCTCGCTACCCTGCAGCGATGTGTATCACGTGACACGCGGCAGATAAAGATAGAGAGAGAGAGAGAGAGAGGGAGTGGATGAAGGGGTGCAAGAAAGAGTATAGGGGTCCGGCATCGTTAGGTACAGTGTGTATACACGCTGCAATTACCGTGACGAGCGGGAATTTTGCAGTTTGCGAAGTGCACGCAGCGGAGCGACGCCGATGTAATTTGTGGCTGGAAATCGTTGCCATGATTTAGGACGTTCTGACAATGTTCCTATGCGCCCTTGGCTGTGATAATCTCCCATGTAATCGTTATACTTGATAATTTTCTTGTTCGCGTCGAGGTTCTTTTAATCGCAGTTGGTCTTTTGTAAGATATTTCGATAAGTAAAATTAATGTTATTTCAAATTCGTGATATAGTATGAGGTTGCAATTTATTATTGAAATGACAATAATTTAAGAAAGATCGCAATACGATTAGAAGTATACGATTCATTTGTAATGAAAGTTTTTAACATGAATATCGGA
Source organism: Megastigmus dorsalis (assembly GCA_900490025.1). Lineage (NCBI taxonomy): Eukaryota > Metazoa > Arthropoda > Insecta > Hymenoptera > Megastigmidae > Megastigmus > Megastigmus dorsalis. Next base: position 8,757 of record UELU01139340.1, on the reverse strand, counting down.
AAAAAAGTTTTAATCATACATTGCGTGAAAGCTTTTATATTAATGCCATCATTGCCATTGAAGAAACTAAAATATAAAATGCTTATTCATAATTTCGCCAAGTGGTCGTATAAGTAAATGTAGCTTCACGGAAACCCTTGTGTACACCTGCGACTCGCGTAACATTTTTCCGAATCACCAAAGTTATCCGCTCGTCTCGAGCGTCTCTCCCGGACCAAAGTTAACCGCGCGCTCTCTTGTTATCCACGTAATTAATCTTAACCAGGCGAATAAGGAGAAAAAGGAAATCGCGCACGCCAGTCGGGAGATTCCGCTGTGCACGCCGCACAGTTTTTATCAAACATTCGTATAGCTTGAATAATTTTCTAACGTCGCCCCTGGAGACAACGTGGAAAGACACGGGCACCCTAAGACCGCGAGACGGAGAATAGCTGAGCAAAAGAGAGAGAGAGAGGGGGCGGATGAAGCCGCGGTATACACAGAAAGAGAGAGCGAGAGAGAGAGAGAGTATAACCGGGCGGGCGGCTCTCTCTCTCTCTCTCTCTCTCTCTCGTGGAGGGTAACACCGTGTTCTCCGCCTTTCTCTCTCTCGCTCTATCTCGCTCTTTCTGCTGCCGCTGCTGCCGTCGCCGCCGCCGCATCGATTCTCCCCGTTTTCTCCTTCCATCTAGTCATCTTCCAATCTCTTTCGTTCTCTCTATACCTCTCTTGCTACGTTATTTTCTATCACTTTAGTTTATATTTGTAGATTTAATTTTTGCACGCTGTAGAATTTATTTGCGTTAAAAGCCGTTTCGAAGTACTGCATTTTATAAGGGCGTATTTTGAAAATGTCGCTCGCAAACGCTTTGGGTGTACACTTTGATGGTACCGCGGATGCTCGTTAAAAACTTTATTTCGCGACGAGAAAAAAAAAAATAAAGTAGTTTTAATCGCTAATTACAAAAATGCATAATTGCAAATTATGACGCGTTCTTCTTTTTATTATATGCGATATACCGGGATGTAAGTGAAACTGCAGTATAGTCAAGAGTGCAGTTTTCAGCACTTTATCCGGCAATTTTCTCATAAACGTATTTTGCTGCTGGTCACCATTTATCCGTCCCATTTCAATCGTGCTCTTCTCACAGACAATTTATTTCTTTGGCGTAAAACATTCTCAATATTTAAATATTTCCATTCAACACATTAATGGTACTGTCGCATCATTACTTGTAAATTATAAACGGTAGCAATTGATATTCGATAGAAATTCATCGGAATAAACTCTATCACGATATAATTATATTATACGTCTAGAATTAGCACAGCTCGGAAGAATGAATTTTCTCTATAAATTATTCCTTTGGTCGCCCCGCTACCCCAATTATACTCATTTCCGCAAAATAGCTCATCCACTCGAAAATCCCATATTCACCATCGATCAAACTTTATCAAACGCTTGGAGCAATGACTCCGCAAAACAATCATCGAGCCAAAACAAAGTTCTGGCAAAAAAGTAAAAGAGAGAGAGAGAGAGAGGCTGCAGAGAGACCTAGAGACCTCGGACACGCACACACACACACACACATAAATACAGAGAGAGAGGGAGCATCCACGTAATACGTAACTACGTATACTCTTCCGCGCGCGGAGTTTCCCAGGACGAGGTGAACGCTCGACAAGGTGGCTGCTCGAGAGCGGGGGAGGGGAGAGGAGAGAGAGAGATGGAAGCGGGCGGGTACGTGACCTTTTGCAGGAAGGATATATAGCGGCAGCAGCGGCAGCAGCGGCGCAGGGTGAGGTCGCTGCAGCCGGTGCCAACCCCCGGGGTCGGAGTCCCCACCACCACCACCACCACCACCACCACCAGCGACGACGACTCCGGGGGGTGAATGCACGTTCCTATCTCTCTCTCGCTCGCTCGCCCCCGCTCTCGCTCTCCTCGGTAAGCTCGCGCCCTCCTTTCTCCCGCCGCGGCCGCTCTCTCTCTCTCTCTCTCACTCGCGCGCGCGCATTGCGATTTCGGCCAGAGCACCAGCAGCAGCTCTCCCTCTCTCTCTCTCTCTCTCTCGCTCGCGTGTATACGTGCAGTCTGCGGCGCGCACACCTTCGCTATATAGACCAAAAGCGCAGAGAGAGAGAGAGAGAGAGAGACTTTTCTTAGCTGCTGATGTTACGCTGTTACGAAGGCCTGCAGCTTGGCTATATATATATGCGTGTGTGCATTGGAGGGGAAGGAGGGTTGTATCGGAAGGTTCGAGGAAGTAGCGTGACCGCGAGGGAGGAGAAACTGTGTGTGTGTGTGTGTGTGTGTGTATGTATTACGTGGATTTTGAAGATTTTGCAACGCCTTTTAGCAACTTTACATTGCGGTCGTATAGCTCGCGAAAACTTAATTGACTGACGTAAGGATTTTCAGCTTAGTCCTCTCTCATTTTTTTTAAAGATTTGTTTCTTCGTGCACATTTTTCAATCTATAACAGAGTATACAAAAGCTTTTAACACTTTTTCATAGAGTACATTTTGGCGTTAAAGTTTAAGAAGGATTTATATTGCAGAACGAAATTATTATTAATTGAAATAACTCAGTCGCTAAATAAATGACATCGACAATATTAGCCTTGCATATTTAATGTGTCGGAAAATTATTTATACGGTTAAGTAAACTAATGTCCATTGATAGACAAAACAGCGACGCAGCACATCGTATATACCCGTCCAATACGAACGAAGCCGAACTTTTTTTGCTAGACGCGCAGTGCGACTCGTTCTCGCCTCGTCATAATATTTCTCGGTAGGAACAAGCATTTATGCACTTCCATAAAAGCTTCCGAGAAGTTCTTTCGCAAAACTGCGGCCAGGAGTTCGCTCCTTCGATGAGAGCTGGCGACAACGGCGGCCGGCCTCTTGAAAGTTCCGAACAAGCATTTTTGGTTTATTCACCGCGGGCGAGCTAAAAATTAAACCTTCCAAGTTGTTACGAACTTTCTCTCTGATAACTTCCTTATTTGTCGAGCTCGCTAAGTTTACGAAGCGGTTTATAATAAATATTCGTCGCGATTATAATGGTTCCGAGGATTAACAAACATGGGATCTATATAGGTAAATACGATTTTGTAAAAGAGAGAAGTGCTTCGCTGGCTTACATATTTCTTGGAATAATTTTTAAATGCTGTTCGTGCAGCAATCGTATAATGTTGAAAAGCTTGTACTAAATTTAAATGAGAACAAAAGCGTTACCAAGAATGACAGTTTTCTACTGCATACTGATTCGTGGAATGATGCGCAGGTAAATTCGCCGCGAGTCTATACAAAAAGCTTATAAGCTAAAATTTCAAATTATAATTGTACTTTATAATTCGTTTATCGTAATTTAAAAATTAAGTAAGGAAGAAACGACGTGTACATTCTTTGCCAAATACTTCTTTATTGGCTGGATCAGTGAGCTCGAGAAATGGAAATTTTCCGCATTATCAGGTCGCGATATTTTTATAAAAAGTTAATTGAAACGTCAATGTCACTTTTAAAATTAAATATTATTTTCCAAGAACGAAGTCCAATTTAAATAAAGCCTTTTGACGCTGGAATTCCAAATTAAGCATTTCCAAAAACTGTAAATTACTCAAGAATTCGGGGTACGTACCGTACCGAAAAATGCGCATGAAAATAAATGCAAACGCTCGGTAGAAAAACACTCGAGCTTCTACATACATATAGTATAAAGAACGAGTGCGAGCTACAGACATATACGTTATACGTACTCATCTCTACAGCTCACCGCTCTTTTTCCCGGGTAAATTCAGCTTAATTATCCAGCTGACTTGTCGCTCCGTGCTCGGTTCTCTCAAATGTGCCTGCACCGATTGTCGTATCCCGAACTTCCAATTCTTCAGACTTTTCAGCGCCTATTCGTATATGTGCAAAGCAATCGGTATACATAAAAGTGTTCATATTACAATGATTATACTTTCAATACTCTAAAACTTAAACGAACCACGATTAGAATAACAAATTCCACCCCTTCAGCAATCGAACAAGCTTTAACAAATCGCTCCTTCGCAATTTTATTACGCGTCCCCCAAGACAAATTTTCCCAATATCAATGCAGACGAAGAAAAACGAGTCTCTCCTTTACGAGCCATGCTCGATATAAAAGCAAATCCGGTAGCATATATATATATAGGAATCGAGTGCAGAGCAAGTTATTAGTACACGACCGCAAGCATTTCCCAGTCACAACAGAATCGTTTCCTCGCGGAACGAGTCCCACCGAACACTCGCTCCCTATACACCCGCTACACAATGTAATAAGGCATCACGGGCGATGGGGTGGGCTTTGTTATGTTTTTTTTGTTCTATATAAACATACAGAGGCGAAGCTTTGCGCTCCGTCGAATCGAACAGCGGCGCACGAAGACTCTCTGCTCCTGTTGTACACACGCGATGGGGGCGAGGAGGGGAATCGGCCAGAACGAATAACGACTTATAACTGCATGCTATACACGCGGGGATCGAGATTACCGACAGTCGTAGTTCCACGTGTGCGTAACGCTCCGGAGATCCGAGATGCACACAAGAAATTTATAAGAGCTTCTGCGCGCGTGTGCGTGTGTGTGTTGGGGTACTCGATGGGTTTTGATGCGGGGGTCGCTTCTTGTGTGTACACGGCACCGGGGGTTCTTGATTAATTTCGGGCTGGCGTAAAAATCGGTGTGTGGGGTATGCACGCTCGCTGCAGCTGACGGCTGATTTTGTGGCCAAGACGCAAAACAGGGGATGAGCGTTTATTAACTTTGCTTACATTCAAAGCGGGATTGTACAACGTTACTCGACGTCGTCGTGGTTTTCGTGCATACTGCAAGTACGCAGATTCTTTGAATCAAGCCCTTACCGGTGTTACCGGTGTTCAATCCGTAAAGTTTACAAAATTAACCCTTTTTTAAAGTTGTTCGATTTACAAAAATGTTTAAAAAAAAATGGAGAACGAAATATTTTATAATACAAAAGAAATAAATTAAATTATCAACAGCTGTGGTTTGGCTGTGCAAGAACCCGGTATACGTATTATTATTGCGTGTAAGAGCTGTTTTAACCTTGACGCACTTTACATACGCAGAAGCACACCATAATTAATTATTGGGTTAGCAGAGCTTTTAATGCCTTGATGGATGTTATTTTCGGATCTGACAGTAATAACATTTTACCTTAATAGACTGGGAGCATTATGTAAACGACATGTAAATATGTTGCGTATAAATATCGTTAAAGCCTTGCTTTCGCGCTCGCTCGATGCCCACACCAACGATAATAGAAAAACATAAATGTAGCGCCGTTCCATAAAGTGAAAAGAGTTTCTTTCTTTTTACCCCCAGTGACTGGTATATCGAACAACGTGTATTTCTAATAGACAATTCTAGTTCTCGAAAAGTTTACACGTAGTGAATTACTTGAATTATCCAACGCAATATAATAGTCTTTATATCAGTGCAAACACTAACGGCCTTTTCCTACAAGCGTTAGATGAAAACTTGAGACAATTCACTTTAGCTTTCAATCAAAGAAATAGATAATTTTCATCAGAAACACAGAAAGAATTCCCTCAAGACAAGCTTCAAAGTCAGTTTAAAAACCGCAGAAAAGCCCCATCGCAACCTTACAAATTTAATAACTCTATACGTCGCGAGTACACGAATAAGTTAAGCGCATTCCACCGCGATCAAAGATCTTTTTCACCACACGGTCAACAAAAAGCGCACACTCGCACTCCCTGCACACACATACATAAGCGCACCTGAAGCCCATCAGACACGGCGCTAAAATTCTATTAGCCAATGACAAAATGTAGTAATTCGTACGTACAACGGGACGTCGGACGTATATAGAAAGCACAACACAGAACGCGAGAGAGAGAGAGAGAGGGAATGTGTACAAGGGTGTAGAAACAGTCGTCGTCGTCGTCGTAGTCTTCGTAACGCAGACAGAACACAGCATTTCCCATCTGCAGTACTTCACTCGGCCTGGGCCCGGGGATTCAATTAAAACTATCCCGACGAAGCTCGCTCTCTCACTCTCTCTCGGCTAGCGAAAACAATTTATATCCGCAGACGCGCACAGACATTCCCGCTCTCTCTCTCTCTCTCCTGCTCTCTCTCTCAGGGCTCAACATATCCCGATATATACACCGCGCGCTGGAGAATCGATTGCCTTTTCAAATTCGAACTGCGGCTAGGCGTGTACCTCCCTCTCTCTCTCTCTCTCTCTCTCTCTCTCTCTCTCGGCACACTCAAACGCACCCACGTACATGTCGATCAGCGAAAGAAACGTCAAACGAACCCTGTGCGTGGGTGATGTGTACAGAGAGAGAGAGAGAGAGAGAGAGACGTGACGTCGCCAGTTCCGAATTCTCGATGATCGTGCACGCGAACCCCTTTTGCCTCGTAAATCAAAAGAGCGCCACTGCAGTGCATTGGCGTTTCTGGGTCCCTGTGCTGTCGTACGTCTCTACATGTATATGTGTGTGTGTGTGTGTGTGTGTGTGTGTGTGAGGGAGCAGAGGCAATTGATTCCGTTTTCGGTGACACGCGCGAGGTGCGCAGTCTCGCATGCGAGCCGAAACTTTAATTGTTCTGCCCTTTTTTTTCGAAGGGTCGTGCAGCGACGATACTTTTGGTGCTGTGCCCTTAGGTTTTGAGATATGTTCGTTTGTAGAAATTCCCAGGAGACGAATGGGTTAAAGGAGTTTCGCCTATAAAAGTAGCTCATTGACCTTTTAATTCAAACTATATGTATGCAGGTCATTCTTCGATATAACTCGTTTATATGCAGTGTGATTCAACGAAACTCTCTTGCTATGATTATAAATATACAATACACACGGTGATTCTATCGTTAACAAATATTGAGACCGAAAAATCTTTTAAATTGGTTATCAAAGCAAATGCAACTGCATTTCAACTAAATACGAAATCCAATAAAAAATGTTGTACTTATTACTCAGCAAACCAGTTTAAAATTTTCATAAATATCAGTTATATTGTAGCTTCGCAACTAAAGCACAGTCGAAAAACGAATTACTTCAAGGTTTATTTTTCAATGTGCAATTCCATGACGGACAAAGCATCTATTTTCGCGAATATATATACATGTCTACTTACAGTTTATTACCAGTATAAGTGTGCGCGCGAGTATCGAAAATCAATGCATCTCGTTCAATAACAGCAACAAACCCTCGTGCTACAATCGAAGCATCTCGACTATGTCGTCAACGCGAACCTTCGAACGCAAATTCATTTCTCTCTCTCTCTCTCTCTCTTTCTCTCTCGCTTTCTTTTTCGGAACTTCTTACATTGAGGGGATATAAAATTTACTTGATCAGACTCAAATTTTGAAGTTGCTTATTTTAAGTGCATTGGGCTTGTTATAATTGAACATGGTTAGTGCTATTTAAAACAAGGAGTCTATATATCCTTTATTTATCGAATATTATATTAAACACCGATTAAAACTGTCGTAAAATAATTTCCGAGCCCAAAATTCGTTGGTTACAAACTATTTATTAATTATTCATGCAGTTACAATCGTACAAAGAAAATTTTATACCTAAAGAAAGTAAGCAATCTCTAAAAATATTTTGCATTTGAGGTACTTGGTTAAATATGTACATATTAATTAAAAATATATTTAAAATTAATGTGCAAAAGTTTTAATACATATAGTTTGGTTGCTAAACCAACATTTTCTACTATATACATTAATATTTTCTACAATAGAAAAGCCAAAATTACGTAGCAATATTTTCATTCTTCGGCACTCATTTAACTAAATAAACATGCAAATTAATTGCACTCGTGTTATATACGCAACATTTCACGAGCTAGTGAGTGCAAAAACCTCGTTTACTCAAAAAATACAGCTGAAGAGAAAAAATTGCGTTCATAATAATTTTCAGTTAAAAAAAACCCCGGGACAAATGCATATCTGCATGGTATACGTATATGTGTATAAGCGTCGGTGCAGCGGGAATGACGTTCGAATTTTTGAGGTTACAGGGTGGCACTGCCCGGCCGTTACCCCCGCGACCCCCGACTCCCCCCTCTCCGCCCTGCTTCCTTCCCTCCCTCTCCCGCGTGCGCACACTCTCTCTCCCTCTCCCCTCTCTTCTATTAAAAATAAAATGAAGAGATTCACTCTTGGCTAGCGCAGTGCATAAGCACGTGAATAAGCATTCGATTCGCTTATAGCGTCGAAGTTGGATTTTTTCCCCGTTAAATTTAATATCACGTATGACTAGATGTATTTACACATCTTTTCGTTTTTTTTATACAAACGCGCTTTTATTTATATCTAAAATTCTAATATATATATAAACATATTTTCAGAACTATAAGGATTTCGGTCTAACGTTCTTCAACGTTAATACGTTTAACCTAAAATATATATATATTATTTCTTGCAAATATATCGTAGAAATCCGTAAAGGGATTTTAGATCGTAAATAAAGGCTATAACAGTAACGAGGCTGTAAAAGAATATTATTTTTACAGGTTGACACCGTTAAACTACAGCACTCAAACTTATTTTCCAAGTGTGCAACAAGCTCTGAACCATTAGCAACAATTCAAAAACATCCTAAATCGAATAAAGCCACGCCAATCTGAGCTCAAATATATTTAATCGCAGCTCGCAAAGAAAATCTAAAATAAAAAGACGAGAGAAACGGCCACTCTATTATAAGCGAATGACGAGTCGCCGGCGTAGTCCGTGGGGGGGGGGGGG
>UELU01139338.1:0-30269 GCA_900490025.1 Megastigmus dorsalis | reverse complement strand
TATATATATATTAGTATGTAAAGTAGTTACAGATATTCGAATGGTATAAAAAACGATAATTTTATAAATAAAAAAACAATGAACCCTGTTCATAATTATAGTAAATAGTTTAGTATAAAAATAATTTTATTATATTCATATGTTGCTATCAAATTAAAGTTATGTAATAGACTTGTTAAGCAATGTTTGCAAATGCTTCAAACGAATTGTACTTTTAAAACTGCCTTGAATTTTCAAATTTTTTGCGTTTGACATGATTTTCACGATATTTTTCTTATATATTTTCTTTGGTATTTTGTTTCGCATAAAACACGTTAAAAATGTTTAGAATATGAAAATGCTGTCATGCCGAAGAGCCATTATCTTTGTTACTCAAATATTTTAAATATAAAAGCAATTCACCAGTAACAGCATGTTGGGAGTTTGATGAAATCTGAAGGCCATAAACCACGAGTCCATCAACTGATACGGTGGGCAATAATTTTCTTGACAACCGGGTTTTAATCGCTGCGTGAATCGTCTGACCATCCTGCTTGCCTTTAGTGAAGCGTTTGCTAGCTTCCAAAATGTCCTAGAATAAATAATCCATTGATCAATATTATATATAAATAATATTCAGTTTTTAGAAGATAGTATTTGGGTAATAAATGAAGAGACTAAAGTTTGAAACTGTTATTGGAGAAAGTTATGGAAAGTTTAAGGGCGTTACTTTTCTATGCAATATAAATCACTTTCTTACCTCAGACTCGTAAATTTGAGACAAAACCGCCAAAGTGTCAAGGGCGGAGTGACGTACTCTTTTACGGCGATCGCCAACCATAGCAACCACTTTGTCGATGGCAGACTTTACCTTGAACTCGGTACTTGGAAATGTGACGAGCGAAACAATCAGGAGCTGCAAAGTGTTTTCCCTCATCTGAAAATTGCAAATTTTATTAGAAAAAATTCTTTCTATTCTCGAGTAAAACTTTCTCGGAAAATCTACCTCATGACCAAGCTGGTCTTACCACAAAAGGCCAATTAAGATATATAAAGAAAGAAATTTTTGAAAGTTGACACGTTCGATTTGTAATAGTCAGTAAGTAATAAAAAATGATTACCTTTGCATTTCTGGCACCGATGCACTGCGGTTGAAGCAATTTCTCGAGAAAGAGTCCAGGACTGGTGCGAAGCATAGTGAGCCTCGCAAGGTGTGTAGCGTTTGGTCCTCCTTGCCGAGCCAAGCCCCAAGCAATCAAGGATAAACGATTTGTCAAAGCTTCCTCGGAAACTCCGGTTAGCACAACCTGTTAAAAAATCAATTACTTAATAATAATATAGTTTCTTACGGTATCTCTAACATTTTTTACAAGTGCGATACATATCTTATTGCAATAATGCAATTTGTTTGAAAAAATAGTTCTTTGTGATCAAGTTTTCGTCTCGTTGAATTTTAAATGATATCAACGAGACACCTATTTGTATTTTAATGAAACAATTATTTTTCTTTTATTTATGCGTTTAACGATATACAAATATTGAATTATTAAGTATTTTTGATAAAACCAAAGCTCGGAAAAGAAAATGTCTAAAAACGAGGATTTCAAAGACTGCAAGCGGAAATCTTAACTCTTTTATGAAATGGAGCAAGATTGAAATCGTAATGCAAGAAAGAAAAAAAAATAAGAAGAAAATACGGGGGTAGTGCGCTTATACACGAGGCATATATATGTATAAGAAAATTACCTTGGCAACCGCTAATCCGGCAGCGGCGACGCGACAACTCCTCTCGCCGCCCAGCACCGCGTGCAGCAAAGAGCCCAGCCGCGGCTCAACGCTGCTCAAAGCTGAAGGCGTCCGCAAGGCCGAGGCGATCCGTTCCAGGCCTCGGACACGCGCACGCCAATCATCCTGAGAACATACGAATTTGGATCAGCCTTGTTTGTATATCTAGCGAGCTATTCTAGATTCTAGGCCTTATACGTCAATCGCGCTTAACCACTCGAGCTGGATACTTTTTTTTATTCTTTATTTGAATTTCGATACCAATAAGTGTATTCGGTATGTGTAAGCGGATTCACTAATTCTTTATACTTTTTTCGATATTCTTTAATCCGGCTATATGATTATACATTTGCTCACACTATAATCTTCGCGAAGATTAAAAAACATCAAACCGAATGGAGAAAGTTTCGAGTAGCTATTCATATAGCCACCCTTAACCGTCCCGCGCCCAATATCTGAGCTGGCATCACTCCGTGGTCCGTGCAATCGCCGTATCAGTTCTCATATATCTCAGCAGCCGAGAGAATCCTTAGCTCGTGGGCAACGGTATAAAAGTAATAAAGCACCTGAGCCTCTGCCGCAGGCGCATAAGTAATTAGAAAATTATGAATGCAACACACTCGGTCGGTTGAATAAATTGCGATAATATCCCTAGAAGCTAGCGGCTAGTTTCTCTCTACCCCTACCTATAACTGCTCGCGTGCAGCAATGCTACACTACTGGGCTTTTCCGCGACTCTCCCTCTCACTCTCTGACACGCAACACGTGTGCCTAATTATTTTCTGTGCAACTGGGCAAGGGGGAGGAGAGAACCGCATAATAGCCAGTACAGGAAATTTCCCCGTGAGTTTTCATCCCCAGGTCTGCGAGCAGAGGGGCTCGCGTTGACGTGAGAGACGCGGCTTCTCGAGCGTACTTGTACAATTCATTTGTACAAGGGTACTTTCTTTTTATGAATTATTCAGAGGAGTCATCGTGCCCTGGACGAGTGTGTGATTGCGCGATTCGGTTTTCCGATGACTCATCGTCGCTCGACGCTCAGATTTTTCAAATTACAACTGACGCGATTGCTTTTGATTCGTTAACAGTAGCTAAGCAGAATTTATTGTTTTAATTTCTTATGATGACAGTTGGCTACTGTGTAATTTTTTTGAGAATTGTGTTAGAAAATACATCGATATAGTTTTAAAATATGAAAATTAAATCGAGATATTATTTTTAATTTCATAGCATATAGTACTTTGCAGATTTTATACGAGCCAAATTAATATTTTAATTAATGGATTAATTTAAAAAGCGTAAGAACTCTAAAGAGGAGACTCACCTAAATGCGGTGTACTAACTTTTGCTGAAAAGTATGCGCTAGTAAATATATAATAATTGGTAGTATTAACTTAACTTTAACTGGAGTTAAACGATTGATGTATGTTGTCGTGAATATATTACATGAATACGAAAAATAGGTTTGTAAACATAAAATTCAAGTAGGACAGCTGTTCATAAATTACATCAGACTTTTTTTAAGCGAAATTTTGTATGAAACTTTTGACTCGACCTTTAAGAACATTTTATGATTTATAGATTTACTCCATATTAGTACATGATGTAGTTCCTATGAACCAAAGTCAATGGGAAGCCTTAATAAATTTTATGGTAATGAAAGAAATAGTAAATCATTTATGACCAACGCAACTGATGGTCATCAGTTGTCGTTAAAAAATCATCTGTTTTCTTGAAATTTAGCCTGTTCTACTTCAACTTCATGTAACATAAAAAATGGATACTAAAAAATTGTAATTGTAAGAATCTTTAATCTCTGTAAGCTTCAAGTGTACGTACAGTAATTACCATACTGATTGCTAAAAAGATATTCTAGTCATGTAATACTCGATAAATTTAAATACTAGTCCATAGACCTAAAAGATATATATACCTTGCTGTCTGTGTTTTTTTATTTGTGTTATTAAAATTATTTGATATACAAAGTAACGAGTGTTTTGAAGGATGAATGAAAACATTATTTGATATTAATTGACTTTCAATGAACTTTCATTGAAATATATTAATTATTCTTTCGAAAGAGAGCACGACAGACTGCACTTATACAAGAAATACAGTGAAGCTATAGTTCGAAAACTCAAAAGTAAGACCCACGCTTTACAAATTTCACACTAATTCATAGTTGATTCAAGTTTTAAACAGTTTTTATGAATAAACATGGGCTCCTTGCAACTGTTGTGCTAAGTTGAAGAATTAATTCAAAAAGCCTAGCTTGAATAAACATTTAAGCTAGTATCGGGAAACAAATTTTCCAAAGTTTCATCTTTCAAAACTAGTCGATGGAGACCATAAAAAACCAGTACAGAGAGCTCCTAAACGAGGCGTATAATCATGTCTTTGAAACTAAGACACATTTATAATATGAAACTTCGGAGGCCCAAGATCAGGTGAATTTATGTTTATTAAATGAACTGTCGGTTTTGGAACAACAAAGCAAGTGCAGTACACGACTGCGAGAGATAAAGGAAAAAAAAGCCGCAAACGCGACACGAAATCTCATAGGATTTCGTGCTGAAAATGCCTAAGCAGCTGAGCAAACGGAGTTTAGTATGCACTAGATCAATGGCCCCTCAAGGTTAAAGGCATGTCGCGCGCCTCTCTCATCGGTGCGGTCGAAAAGAAGAAACCAGTTACTCCGGATCTCTTGGAGCGTGCATCTGCTCGACTGCCGCCTTCTCGGTCCTATACACTCGGGAATCACTGTAAACGTTTTTCTGACCTGACCATGCAGTAGCCTTCGACACGTGTGTACGAGAAATTAAAATACACGGTTTACAGTTTTCGTGTGCATTGTATAGTGAAACGAGGATTTCAGATTTTTAATATTTACTTACATCATGATCGTTTGATGATTTAAAATTTTACTGTATTTTTATCTGTATTCCATTAAATAAAATTGTCGTGCTTTAATTACTTATAATACAATATTTGTGTGTGTATGTGCGTGTGTGTTTCACGTGGATATATTTATAAATTCTATTTTTCATCAAATTTATAATACTTAGTGTGTATTTTGGTTCCATAAAACATTTTTAATGATCAATTTTTAGTTAAAGTGCATAATAAGGTTCTGTAGTGTTTACTTTAGATTATGTTTTATTTTCAGGTGATCAGAGCGAACATGATTTATGGACTGGTTGCTATATGTCTGTTGCTACGTTATTAATCAGTGCAAATATTTAGATTGCTGAATCAAATATAGAACTCGATGTGGTTGATACACGAAATAGCGATGGCTCGAATTTTCAGGCGAAACATGACTAAAGTCTTCGTTTTGTTTAGTTTCGGTGCTCTAATCTTCTTGATTTTAGTAAAAAGCAAATTCGTAGATACGCAACGCGAGCCTGTGTTTAAAACAAGAGATATAGATAGAATAATCGTAAGTCAAACTGAGATAAAAAATAGGTACACAAATTTCTTCTTGTTACTTTTATTCTCTAATAAGTATTTATTTGTTGTAGAAAGAGGCAACGAAAGAAAATAGTGAGAGAATCGCCAAAGTGAGACGAGTATGCCAAAAATACAGAATGGGTAATTACAGAAGTACGAGTTACGAGGCCGAATTCAAGGAACCTCCAGCACCGCAATATAGTGTATTTTACATGGACGAGTAATTAGCAAATAAACAAATTCCTTTTTCAAATCATTGATCATGATTGGTTTCTAAGTATGCAATTTATCCATTTTAGAAAACATAACATATCGTATTGTCCCATTTACAAGTCCGGAAGTACTACATGGATTTATAATTTGTGCTTGCTGAACGGAGTGTCCGAAGAGGAACTGCTGAGTGGAAAAGAACAAATTTCCGTTATCGCGAGGAGGAAGATACCAGAGCTTGAATTTCCAGAAGCCGATGAAGTAACTATACTTTTTATCGATAGAAGTGCAAAATATATTATATTCTGTTTTTATTGAAACGTTATACAAATCGAGATAATTGTATCTTGTCGTATAGCTGTTGAAGAAAACGGCGAAGCTCCTCATCGTGCGACATCCTTTCGAGAGATTGCTCAGCGCGTACCGTGACAAATTGGAAAATTCCGTAGCGGGAAGGGAACACGGCAGTCTGCACTTTTACAAGAGATACGGCGAAGCTATAGTACGAAAATTCAGAGGTAAGCTATATGCGAATTTCACATACAAATTTAGAGATCCATCGATGCTGATGATCTAAATGAAAAAAAAATGAAAGAAAAAAAACAAAAATCTAATTCTTCAGACAAGACTCGAGAGCCACCTCCGAGCTCGCAAGTAATACGAAAGCCGGGAATCCCGGGACCAGCGGGCACCGAACCAACCTGGCGCGAGTTCGTCGACTACCTGATCAACACGGACCTCGCCAACTACGCCGACGACCACTGGACTCCCTATTATCTTTATTGCACTCCCTGCTTGATTAATTACGACGTTATCGCCAAGGTGAGTCTCTCTCTCTCTCTCTCTCTTTGTTGCTCTGGCTCGTTTGAATCGTCGCTGGGAGCCTAGGGCCAATGCACCGCGAGCGAGAGTCTGCGCAGCGAACGAATCGTTGCTCGTGACGCGAGGCTGTTTTCTTTTTTCACGGTCTAGCCGCGCGATGCTATAGTGGATAATAGATTGTGGTGCGCACGACTCGCGAGGCGCTTTGTACCGGCTGGTGATTGATGTTTCGGGTATTACACTGCTGGTCGTTGCCACCGCTGCTTTGGTTTTTCGCGCGCAGACCGACTTGTTCGCGATTATGGCTTTCGGCTGTAGGTAAGATCCGAGAGGCGGATTGCACTGGCTGAGTGGGCTAATGGGATTTTAAGGAAATACTCCTGCGGTATCGGAACGTTTTGCGTATGTACTTTTTTTTTCCAAAGGCAAAAAGTAGTTTTGACGATAGCGGAGATGAAATATTTGATAAATTAATTTTACTTTCCTAGATTGCATTGTTATAAAGGTGCAAAGGTATTTTTAAATTAAACTTTTGATTTAATCATGCCAAGTGGGAGCGTGAATTTCAGCTCAATCGATGTGAACTCGTTAGGGACGTAAGAAAGTGGCGCGATTGTTTGCTAATTCCTAATTACCTTCGCATGAATCAATCATACTCCAATCATTGCAATGATTCATTGCTGTACAGATAAACGTGCATACGAATAAATATAGATTCGATCACCATACTTAATTACTATTACATATATAGAGAAACATCAATTCTAAACATTGATAAACAAACCTATGATTCCTATAAACAGCCAGCTTCTAATTCGAAAACTCACAATTGCACATTTACAACCGCGCGATCATAAATATTTCTGAACTTGGATTAGATATACAGCACCATACGAATGCAAAGGCACGCGATATCAGTCTTGGTAATCTCGATGTCACACACGGCCAACATAAGTTTTTCCCGTGGACATTTCACTCGGCGGGCGTGTGAGCACGCGAGACCCGAAGAGTGCACCGATAAGCTTCAGCGTTCGACCCATAAATCGCGAGCTCGATTCTGAATCGGTCTTAAATTCTTTCTCGTGCGTTGTGCAGGTGGAGACTCTGAGCCGGGACCAGGCATTCGCGATCCATCAGCTGAGCCTCACCGACAAGATAAGGCCGCGCTGGAGACACAGCACTGGATCCTCGAGCGGTCAAGACGCCGCGGCCAAGATTTACTTCGGTCAGCTGAGCGCGGAGCACGTGCAGAAGCTCCACGACAAGTTCCGACTCGATTTCGAGCTATTTGGATACTCGCCGGAGAGATACTACGAGTTTGCCACTTCCGTTACGTGATGCGGGGATATTTTTTTTCTTTTTTTTTTTATGCCTGGGACAGTGCTGATTCTATTGATTGAGTAGTCCGACTGACAGTATTAAGGATCGATGTAAGAGTCGATCCGTATCGAATTTTCCTACTCTATTATATATGTATAAGGAGCTTAATATTAATCATTACCGATCTATTATATCGTATTAGAAAAATATTTTGCAACCTCGATGGAAATTTTTTATTTTGTTGCGTACGATATTTAAATATAACATTTATCATCAAATAAAGTGATTTTGATTTAGTGGTTGCGACAATTTAATAATCGATATTATATACATGGAAAATAAAACAATTTTACAAAGCATTTATTGCGTGTAAATACTCGATATTATTGAAATTATTATATAAATATATTGCCATAATAAAAATTGATTTCTTATTATTTTTCTCAGTTGATAAAACTTAAATATGTGTACCTTACATTATTCAAAACATTCCTGGGAATATCAATTAGAAAATGCAATTTAATAATAAAATGCAAAGCGATTTTGCACAATTTAACGTACTAATAGCATGCTGAATTAAAAAGCATCAAATATACATTAAATGAGTAGCTCGGAGTTAGTTAGAAAGTTTCGGAAACTTGTTCAAGAATTGATGACAAATGGTTTTAAAGGACGAATACCGTTGATAATTTTTTCACGATCGCGCGAGTGCAAAGCCGATTATGCAACTTTTATATGGATTTTAGTAAAACGTCATTAATTGCTTCAAGACTGAAATTATTTATAAACAGAAAATCGTTGTTGAAAAGCAACTTTTTAATTGTTTTCTGTTTGAATACTACTTTTATCAATAATTGCCGTTCACTAAGGAATAAGGTTATCAAATGTCAATATACAGTAATTAATTTGCTGTTCGCTAATGGAAGGCTCGATTAGAGCGTCAATTTATTCATAAAGCGTCGATCGAGGCACATCTACTAAATAAAACTGTAAGCTTTTTTGAAGACCACATACTGACCTTAAATATCTTATACGCAAAATAAGAAATTATAGCGATTTGTCATCGCAGTCTTAAACTTGCAACTAAAACTATTTTTTAGTAATTTTACTAGGATAACCGAATAGTTTCGCAAAATCGCTCCCGGAAGTAATACAATCCCTGTACAGTCATCTCTCGGTCGCAGCGGCATTGCGTAAGGATGTAACCTCAGTGTCAATGGCACGCGGTGCGCAGAGCTTATCGCAATCTCGATAAATCTAAATGTGCATATTCTTAGTGATGTGTAGTGACGTTTCGTCGACGCAACGTCACCCTATAATATGCAAAAACACTATAATCCGTCGCGCAAAGCCCTCGAGTGTGAATGAATCGTAAAAGCGCATTGTGTCGCATTACGTACATACGCGTTCCCTCAACAACTATACACATACACACATATATATTGGAGGTAGATAAACGATGTATATATGTATATGAGAGAGAGAGAGAGAGAGAGAGACTGGGGGTAGCACTCGAACTTTTCCGCGAGTGCGCTTGAATCGATCGTCGCGCGACCCAGTTTTCTGCCGAGGCGCACATGAGGCACGCGACCGAGGCTCGCTTATAGGTCTTATCAAAGCCGGCGCTCGTTTCGGCGTATATTTTACTCGGTTGATCGGTGTATGCAGACGTTGTGTGTGTGTGCGCGCGCGAGCGTGCTGGCTGCCGCGAGACTGGCCGCGACGTTGAAAAGTGCGTGTGCGCGCAATAGAGGGGAAACGGTGGATGTACATTATGTGTATACAGGTGCGGTTGGAGCAATGAACTTTTCGCTTGTATACCGAGGTGGAGATTGCAATTTTCACCACGGAGCTCGAGATTCATTTTCTCAACTTTTTGAAATTGATTGTTTTGGCAGTATCAGACGAGCTATAATACGTTTTTATTAGATTGCTCACCAAATATTTTTAAAATCTAAGGAACAAATGTCATTTTAGCTACATCAATATTTCATTTAAGAAAATTTATTTGAGGAAAAATTTAATTCCTACTTTTTATGTAGGCTTAAAAAATGGATCAGGGTATTAAAAAGAAATAATTGTCACAATGCAAATAGAAAACTGTCTAAGAACACAATAGAAATCAAGGTATTATAGTTGCAGTGTACAATGTATCATGTGTACATATTAAATAAGTAGTAAAGGTTCAGGCTCAAGGCAGGTGTACTTCATTATACAGAGAAGCCATGGTCAATGAAACATCCGAACAAACAATGCTGTATAGCTTTACAGTATAGAGTGTCGAGTCATCTTGGTTAATGCAAATTTCTTAGCATAAACACCTTTATTTCAAAATAATCATCACCTATACAACGACCTCAATGACAATACTAAAATTTCAAGGAACCGAATATAAATTATCAAGGGAGTATGTAAAGATAAATGAATTGATCTTTTCAAACACCTCATCAAATAATTTATCTAAATTCGATCCCATGCTTCAATGAATGGTTATTTTACAACAAGATAAATGAGTATTATCATTCAATTTGTTGTCATTATTCGTGACCTGGATAATTGACCTATGGGTCAAAGTAAATATACGTTAAAGTATTTTTTAAGAACTTTTGAAGACAGTGGCTTTTAAGTGGCTATAAGAGAAGGTTATCGATCCATTAGAATTCCTTGAAAGCGAGTTTTCCTGTATACTTTCTACATACTTTGTATAGCGAATTAAAGCATCAAATGTTAAATAATAATTACTGCATAAAGTACCTATTGCCTCGTAGAATGCTCATCGCTCAATCATTTTACATTTTATTATCAAACTGAATTTTTGCTGTGAGCAAAGTTTGAATTGTATTTGAAAGATATAACCTTCATATTAATTGTACACGTTGAACTATGTAACACAAAAATCATTTTTTTAGCATGCTTAACGGGTCAATGTGTTTAGTTGAAGTACAAAAGGAAGTAGCTACCATTTATCGATCGTCTCCATCACGAGTTCGAAGAAAATAGTCTTAGCTATATTGTACATATTTTACGAGGATAAGCTCTGAGCAGACTAAAAAAAAATTCGTATGAACTACTTAATTATTGAAATACTAACTGTACCGTAATCGATCACAATTTAGACAGTGTATGTCAGAATGTTGTGTATGTGTACCCTGTGTGACCTTTTATGTAACGTACAACAAAGTAACAACTTCTTAATTGCAGTAAATCAGTGAAAGTATGTATATGAAAAGAATGATAGTACCTCCTATAGCAAAACCTGATGTGCACTTTACAATATTTATTCTGTATGAAAAGTAAGAAAAAGCGATCACATTAAATGTTCATTTTAGGAGGCTCGATAAACGGATAGTCTCATTTAGTTTAAGAGGTAATGAAAAAATGATTAATGATTGCTCACCTTATTGTGAAAATCAGTCAGCACTTCACCATCCACTAAGCCCAATTCTTCCCAGCTGGGCTCCTTATTCCTCCATTCCCCATCACTACTACTGTCCGACGATCGTTCCTTAGCGTCCAGCGCCGATTTTTCCAAATCATCGTCAATCATACATAACTGTTCTTGACACTCCTCACTATTATCGAACTCCACTATAAACTTTTGTTCTTCGAGATTTTGATCTTCAACAGTCTTATTCGAATCCACTGGAGTCTCTTCCGATGATTTTTTTTCATCCTGAGCACTGGTAGTTTCGGAAGGTTCTTCGCTCTTTTCCTGACTGGCTTCATCTTTTTCAGAGAGCGCGTTAATGATTTCGTTGGGATTTTCATCGGCTGGATCATCTTCGAGAGAAGCGCGTCTACTCATATCCTTTGTGGGACTTGAGAGTTCCATCAGGATGTAATTCCTCTCTTGACGGGGAAATACTTCAAAGCCAGGAATCTTCGCTGATTGGCTACGACGTCGTTCCCTCACTATTAATAAAACGAAAACAAATTTTGCAAAAGATGTTATTTTCAGCCCCGAGCTATAGCTATACACATCCAAATCTTACCATGACCACTGGCGTCCACATCGTCATCCACGTCGAATTTGGTCGTCTTCTCCAGCGCGGAATTTGACCGATAACCAGAGCGCATCATGTTCTCGTGGTCTTTCATCAGCTTATCCTGGAAACTAAATCCACTCCTGTCCCCAAAGATACTATCGATGTCATGCTGCCATCTCTCCTCAATGCCACATTTATCACCCAAAAAAATCGGACTCGGAGTTCTCGCGTTTCCCACTAACACACTGTTCTCAAGTTTCGGCGAAAGATTTACACTTGGTTCCTCGCAAACGCAAAATGCAGGCTCCACGTTTGGCTCGACGGTTTCTTGGATGACGACTCTTGGTGAGCTGACTGGGGTGATGGAATCCCGTCTGGAGGATCGCGGTTTGCCGATAACTTCTTGACCATCGGGTGTTCTATTGTACAGTTTGATATAATGCAATGATTCTTTAAATGATTCTTTTCAGTAGTTCAAAAGCAAACAGTGTTTGTTTCCAGTTAGAAAATATGTAGATTTGACGGAATACCACTAGGTGGAAAGGAACAACTTACTTGGCTCGCCTGTCGCCGAACTCGGAGCTCTTGGTGAGTATGCTCTTCTTGGGGCTGAGGTTGGCGTTGTGGGTGTAGACCTCCCGACGCGGACTGTTGGAGGCGGATCGTCTGGGTCGGTGCTGTCGTCGTTGGGGTTGCGGTGGGGTGTTCGGTTGGGAGGAGGAACGCGGACGGCGGGGTGGCTGTGGCAGTCGGGTGGCCGGCGACACCGGCAACGGTATCCTCGTGCGCGTTGGCGCCATCAGATGATGATGTTGCTGCTGCTGCTGATGCTGCGCGTCCGACATCACCGATTCCGCGTCCTCGCTGTCCGGTGTTCGCAGCTTCACCACTTCGCCGCCGAAGTGGACTCGTCTATGCCATTTTCGTTTTACGATCTTATACGATCAGAAATGCTGTATCGATATATATAATTTTGATTTTGTCACACGTACTTTGGCGTTCTCCGTCGCTCTTCCGGCAAAACATCGTTATTCGGAGCCTCGATCGCGGGCTCAGCAGCAACAGCTTCATCCTCGTTCTCCTCGTCGGATTCGTCGTCGGTCGCCCTCCACAGCTCCGATCTCCTTGTCCTGCTCCTCGAGTATCGTCATGGTGATGGCAGTCTCTTCGTTGAACTTGATCTCGGTTTCGAGGACTACGCGAGCCGAGGAGATGCTGCCCGAACCAGGTGGTCTGATCGCATCCTCGTCCTCCTCGGCGATACCCGACGTGTCCGAGTCCTCGCTTTCCCAACTTTTGTCCACCGCCACGACGTCCTTTATCGAATCCTCAACCGAGTCCTTGCGACGCAAGTCTGCCGATCGTTTGCGACCGCTGCCCTTCGACTGTGAAAGGGTGTTTAATGTGCAATCGATTTATACGCGGTTTCAATTGTGATTCTTGAGATTTGCTTGCATGCTAAAGGTACATATTATAATTCAATCGATTTAATTCAAAACTTTAAAAATATTTAAATATCAATTCCTTTTTTGAATGTTAAATTCTGAAATTTGTCCATGTTAATATTCTACATGAATCGTTTGACTTTTCCCAACTACCATCTCTTCTTCTAAAGTATAGCTGAAGGAAAAGCTAAAGGGATATCAGACTCACCCTAGGTCTTTTTATCCCGATGGACGACGAGCTCCTCCGTATCCCATAGACATCGCAGAGCAGCTCAAAGTTCCTCTTCATGCTGTCGTCGACTTCCCTGAGGTAGGAGCCGAACTCCTCGTCGCCGATGGCCTCGCGAATCTTGGCCAGCGAGCGCAAGGCCGATTCCTGGTGCGTCACCTGGACTAGTCGCATGGCCAGAGCCTGCGTGGCTTCGCGCACCACCTGACTCGAGGGCCGTGTACTCGAGCGCGAGGGGAACAGCAATAGCGGCGTACTCAGGATTACCCCAGTGGCGATACTCGTCTCGTAGTCGTCCAGCACATCTGCTCGGTTCATCCCGTCGTGCAGAATCTGCCGTGTTGCAGATATCGAATGGAGCGAAATTTGGTGATTAGAATTATAAGATTCGAGAGTCCTGGGGAGAGAAATTGGGGGCGTTTGCATTTGCATTTACCTTCTTGGTGACCTCGTCTCTTCCGGGCGTGTGGAGCAGGTAGATCCTGAGCGCGTCGAGGGATCCCTTCCTGACGGCAGGCGCGGGATTGCCAAGGTTGTCAATGAGATCCGGGAGTACGAGACTCGCCACCTCGTCGATCTCCTCGACACCGAAAGTCGGCAGTACGTCGACGAGTACTCGAAGCGCGTGCTGACGTACTTCCCATTCCGGGTCGCGCAGTCTCTCCGAGATCTCCTCGAAGATGGTCGCGACGTCCACGTCTTTGGGGAACTTTTTCGTGCGCACCTGAATTGCGGTTCGTTTAAAAGAGAAATTTCCGAATTAGTAGAGCTCTGTCGCGACTCGCAAGCTCGGCAGGGTATAGGGAAGAAAATGGCACGTACGACGTATTCCCAAAGCGGCGTGAGCTGTACCGGTTGTACTGGCGGTCCGGTCTGCGCGCTCATTTTGCGTCTGGCCGTTCTGAGCTCCTGTCGGGCCGAGTAACGTCCGATCCTCCGGTGTCTGGCCGAGTCCTCGGCGAAGAGGCTGTCGTCGAGCAGAGGCGCCGTGTCCAGCTGCTGGGGCTGTATCGGCCCCAGATCCGTCGAGCCCGTCATGGATGCGGCGGTGGCGAGCGCAGCGCTGCATCCGGGCATATCTCACTACGTCGCATCCGCAACCGCCCACTCCGGCCTTAGACACTTCATTCTTCACACTTTTGGCAATCTGAGCAAGAAATAATTGCGTCCCTGAGGAATATATTGGTATTACCGTAAAGATATTCGGATGATGGTGAGATGACGGTAAGGTGGAATTTATTTTGATATAGAGATACTGATGTTGATGATGGATGATATCGCGAGATAATAGATCGTGATTAAAAGACATTGCGCGCTGAATATGCTTTGTTTGTGCGTACTAAATTCACCAATCTCGTAGCTCAAATGAGAGATTTAATTACTTATTAATTTTAATTGTTGAATTTCAAACCAAATTTTAAGATTTTTTATTAACACCTTAGGTAAAACATTTCCAATGCAGTAAAAGATTGTATTTAAATAGGTTTATTTAAATTGACCAATAAAGTATAAGGTGTACTTGACAAGAAATGACACATTCAATAGAAAAAACTGACATTATTAAGAGTCATATATGTAAAGACAAAGATTCAATTGATTGTCGGATCATAATCAAGCTCTAATGAATATTGCATTATTCAACGGTCCATACTTGCCCCCAATAAAATTGCAAGGGGAATCTACGAAACTTACACCTCTTACTGCACATGAATATAAGCGTGCAATTAAAACAAATTTGAATCCCTTTCTTGAAGGATAATATTGTAAAAAAGGCCGAGGTGATTGTGCTCTATAACTGACACATACGAGTAGAAGATAAGTATAGAAAGACGTCAATTTTCAATTCAGTCTATTGAAACTTTCTCTTTAAGTAAGGAGCTCTGTTTTTTCCATAGTCTAAATAGTAACTCAAATTTTATATCTGTTTCTTTTAAACACTGTATTTCATTCCAATTTTGTGTATATCATACTTTATTATTTAAAAAGAATATTTTATTTTTACTAAAAGATAATGTAATTCATAATAAAAAAAATGAAAAATTTCCCTTCTATTTTTAATGGCAACGGAAAATATAGCACCCAAATAACTTGACGTACATAAAATCGTACTCAACCAATCATGATTAAAATTAGTTTTTAATTGGTATCGTCGAACGATACAAGGCTTTATTAATGAAACTAATAATTTTTATACTATTCCACTGTAACAACGTAAAAAAGCATACTCCTAACTGAGCGCTAAGCGTGAACCTATCCGTCGCGTTAAACACACTCCCTTCCGCAAAACAACCGCGCGACAGCCTCAATAATAAACATCGCCGAGCTAAATATAGGCTCTCCTAGCATCGGCGTGAGTCGTCCGCGAGAATTTTTCAGCAGCCAACTGTAGCCGCAGGTGCCAAGGGAATAAACCGCGAGGGTCTCAAACTACCGCGACCATCAACTCAAGAGAAAATAGCTGAAAGAGACAGTACGTGTGTCTGTGCGAGTGCAGGGCGGCATTGTAGGCGCGCGCACTGTCAAGGTGAATCCCCTTCGATTATTTCGCTCTCTCTCTTATGCCCCCGCGTGTTTTGTACAGTAGGGGATTCGCGGCGTCTATGCAAGACTGTCACAATGGGTGCATGCACATTGTGCGCAGGTGTTTATTAGATACCGCGAATAAGATGGATTGTGTTTTAAATGGTTGGGTATAGTTTGGTATGTCAGGGAGAGTTTTGGCGGCCACTAAGACGTTGTTTGAGAATAGAAAAGAAGATTTCTATTTTATTTTCGAACGAGCTAAACGAATATACCGCGAATATCTCGGTAAAGGGCTATTGTGTTTCTGAATAAAATTATACGTTTCTTATTCCGAATAGCGCACTGCTCGTTTTTAAAATTAAGGCAACACAACAGAAATGCCCGGAAAGCGTCCATTAATCTCTGCGAACTCCCGCAAGTCGTAGCCGACGATTAAAAAATTACAGAATCTCGCGAGCAACATATAGTTTAAGCTCGAAAATTCGTAGGTATAAACACAGAGCGTAATGGCCATTCTGCACGATACACCTCTTTGATTGCTGCTCCATAGCTAGGAGCAAAAAGAGGAATTTTCGCTAAAAAAACGAAAGAGAGAGAGAGAGAGAGGGAGACACGGAGAAAAGCGAGCGATATATACGAAAGAATAAGTATACGCGGAAGCGAAAAGTTTATCGTCCGATCTCACGGCACGAACTCAGCCCCTCCACTCCCCGACATCGTCGTCGTCGTCGTCGTCGTCGTCGTCGTCGTCGGGAAAGTAGTACACACGAAACGTAGTTGCATAATCGAAAGAAATCGTGCGTGCGCCACTAGAATCTCGACGGCCGGGCTTTGAGTGAGGATTATTAGAATTAAAGCAGTCGCCGGTGGACGGGTAGTTTTGCCTGACGAGAAAGTGCAAATAAGGAAGACGTTTTAAGGGCTGGACGAGTGGCTTACACGCGGCGATTAACGTTGTAAAAGGATGGATTTATCGATGAGGGAATGGATCGTTTTTTAAAGTATGCACTAGGCTTGACTAATGTGGTGTAATAAATGTTTTCACGGAATTGATGAGTCATACGGATACATGTTCATGTGCCGCGTCACGTTAATTTGTTTTTACAAAATATTGAATTTATGATTAAGCGGAAAGAGGCAGGTTTGATGGGATAATTATTTTAAGCCTCGTGCGACAACTAAGCTCGTGTAATAATTATTTACTGAACATTTGTTAATGAAGCTCCGTAAAATCCATGACTTTTTATAATCCTAATTTTAGTACTGTATATTAATGCAATGCTACAAAAAAGTTTTGAATTACAAAAGTAAATGCCTATATGTTTGGTAATTGGAGTTTCATACTGAGCAAAGAACTTTTTCAAATTGTGTAGTAGAGACGTTACGTCGTGCCACTTTTTACTTTTAAATATTATAATTAAAAATAATAAAAGTAAACTCATATTCATTTGAATGTTAAAGACTATTTTAAGACATTCTATACAGATATTCCTTTTTCTTCCAAATGGATCATCATCAAAAGAAAAAAAAATCTAACTTATCGAATAATTTCCAAGCTATTGCATGGGACTGGTTTAAGAATAGTTTGTAAAGTAATAATGTTTATGTAGTTGTTAGTGCAAAAAATATTGAATCAAGTAAATAATATATGTTTGTCGAACAAGATTACTTTAAGAAAAATGACGCACAGAAAAATAATAGTAATAAAGCATGTGATGCGATTAACACAAACTTCAGACTATTAAACAGATGTTTTTAAGATATCAGTACGAAACGTTTAAACTATAAGAACCGACGAAAGCGCACAAATCAAGCCAAACTCTGTAGCAAAAAAGGACAGGAGCCTCACGAGGAGAAAGAATCAGGAGCATATCTATATCGCACACGGGTCCTACGGAATGCGAGTATAATCTAAATATATAGTACTAAATCGAATCGTGTGTGCAGTCGTTGTATACAGAATATAGAATAGAGAGCGGGACACGCGACTCGTCCACGAGACTGCCCGAAGTACTACCTAAGTATCGGCCTGAGGCGGTGTTCTAAGCGCTTCGATCGCCGCGAAATTCCAGTCGAAGCTGCCCAGTAGTAACTGTCGACACGTGTCAGACCGTCTGACGTAGCATCGTGGCGCCTGTCGCAGCTACTCCCTATACCGTTGTAAGTACGCGCTTACTTATACATGTCGCAGTTTTCGGAGCTGCTTGGATTTCTCGTTAAAAGACTCGGATTCGTTAAGCTAATGGCTTATTATCGACGGATCCGTTTCATTGCCGTTTAAATTGGCCTTGATATTTCACAATGGTCGCCGCTGCGGTACATTTTAGTGAATAATAGGGAAGCTTTGAATTGATGCGAGAATATACGGCAATGAAGTTTTTGCACGGGCAAAATGACGGAATGCGAATGAAATGGCGAATTTTTCGTTCTACGATTCCTTCGATTTCTGTATAAAGCATGTAGATACTGCTGTATTAAAATATATAACATGTTAATTGAAGATTTTGCTTTGACAAGAATTGAAAAGTAATAATTGATCAATGAATTATAACATAGCTACATGACAGTAAAAGTAAAATTGTCATTTTTATACATACTTATGAAAAAAACATTCATTTTTACATAAAAATGGTATAAAAATAGTATTAAACTTGTAGTCGCTAATCTTAAGTGCTTGTTTATGCTTCTACGAATTATTTTTGAGAAAAAAAAACGTTTAAATACATTTGCATTTATAATTTGGTCAAATTACGTTGTAAACTTGACGCTGATTTGAATAAATGTGCTGGAAAAATCTTTGTTGTCGCATAGATTTCTATCTGTGCATGGGTAATAAGAACTTTAAACCGGAAATAATCTTGCTTTCTTTCTCTCCTGCGGTGCAGTTTACGTGCAGTTTGTTATACAACTATTTTTAAATGTTTTCTACAACAGTTAGCTTAAAAATCTCCTTTTTTTCATCGACATTTTACTTTTGAGATGATTATCTGAATGACATTTACCTTTTTCTTTCGATTTCTGAGTGATCCCTTATATCGCTGCGCTCCTCTTTTTATGTTCTTTATGATTCGTTCGTACGATTTTCAGAAATTTTTCCATAAAAATTAATGATAATAAGATGTTGCAAAAGTACGATCAGTAAAAATTGTGATTGATTTTAGAAAATGAATTGTTATTCGTTTATTAAATGTTATTTTCTGCAATAAATATTTATATCTGTAAATAAAACAGCATTTGTGCGTCAATTAGTCTCGGGTCCTTTTTGAGTCGAGTTCTGTTTCGACGAGGTTGCCATGAATTTGCTATAAAATTGCCGATTGTGCAGAACAAATAACACGTTGCACAATACTTTAGAATACCCTTCTACCCTATATACAAATGAACCTAATAAATTATTAGTATATTTCAACAATCCACTCGAATCAATAACAAATTGCCAAGCTCACAATCCGAACAATTCGAATAATTTATAAAAACTCAATTTATATAAACCAACGAATTACAGATTTGCATAGAAACCGTAACGGTCGTTACAATCGACTCTAATCGTTACCCTGCTCGCAGATCCCACGCTATACCGCACAGACTCAACGCAATAATCCCCCGTGCTACGCGTACCTTTGCGAAAGCTCTCACAACAGCTGAATGAAAGTAAGCGCGTCGAACGATCCACCGGCTAAAAGCGTCAAGAGCTCGCAGGTGGACAAGCCGTGTGCCCCGGCGCTCGGCGCGTCCGACATGCGACTGTTGACCGTTTTCGCCTCGGCGCGCGCTCCTTCGCCGCCTTTGAATATCGACCTCGGCAGCAGCGACGGCGGCGGCGGCAGTGGCGGCGGCGGCAGTGGCGGCAGTGCAGGCGGCCGCCCCGCGGTGGGTCGCATGTTCTATGCGCGCGCTATTAAGCCATCCCCCCTCTCTCTCTCTCTCTCTCTCTTCGTATATATCCCATCCACCCCGTATACACACACATGCGAGAAATTCTCCCGTACATCAGCAGCTGCAATACCTTACCGCGCGTGTACGGTAATATAATATAGATAGGCGCACTTTTGCGCTCGCCTTCGCCTTTAACTCGACGTCGCATTTATTCATGGGTATATTTCTATAGGGACGTAGCGGTTACCGAGAGTCTAGGTGTATTCTCGCTCCGTTGTCTCCGCGCGATGCAGTTGCGTAATGGGTTCGATGTTCATGCGGCTGCCCGAGAAACGTGCGCCTATGCGGTGCACCGCTTAACCTTAACTTGTTGGCGCTTTGCAGCCGGTGAACTAACTGAATTTCGTGGAAAATGCGCGTATGGGTAGTGGAACCTTGGGCAAGGTTGACCGACTGACGTTTACGCGCAGACATTGTATACCTATAGAAGCTGAAGTTCCGCCGCTGCGGTTAATATTGATGAAGTTCGAATTCCTGAACTTTGCCTTCTACCCCTTTCCCGCTTGGAATATTGTTTTCTAAGAAGCGTCCCGCTCAGTGAATTATGAATAGGAGAGAGCGCTTACTATTATGTTTACGACTTGTATAATTCTTATTTTTTATATCTGCAGGTTATAGGTACACAGGTTTTCTACAGTCGCGTCAATAAGTCTCTCCTGCTTTTATGTACTTACCGTTAGTTTATATTCGAATAAAGTCTTGAATATCTTTCAAGTTTGTCTTTTTGCGTTAGTCTCGTTTTTTATTTTAACAAATTTATATAATATTATCGAAGCACTTCATTTAATAATAGGTCTATATAATTTAATCTGTCTAATAACATTATCTTATTCGTAAGAACGCTGCAGTCTTGCTATAAACTCTAATTTCATCCAAGCAACTGCTCGTAACGGAATGTTTAATTTATTGATCATTCGCTATTCAAAGTAGCGAATCAACCGAGCTGCGCATTTAATCACTTACAGCTATGTGCGTTGTTATATAAGTATTAGTGTTGCGCGATAACTTTACCTATTGACTCAACAAATAAGTATGAAGAATTGAAGCATCAAATATGAAGAATTTTAATGATTCTTCTAGCAATTTTCTTCGCGATTACTTTCACTAGTGCAGATTATTTATCTTTTCTTCAATTTTTGCAGCATCATACCTATATGTACTAATAATTAACTAATACCAAACTGCCTCTTACTTTTTTTATTTTGCCATTTATACGCAAACATGCCATTAGTTTCTGCCTCGCAGAGCTCCATGAAATTTCTTCCAGAAAATTGTGTTTATCGTCAGCCTCTTATCGGTATACCGTTTCGCAGAACCAGCATCGAACGCGCTGATTCGCAAAATCCGTATAGATTATACGAGTCAGCGCAAAATCGTAGAGACATTATAAACAGCGTTCAAAGAATAACGCGTGCGAAAAGAGGTTAATATTATACAGGGAAACGGCGGCGGCGGCGGCGGCGGCGGCGGCGGCGGCGGCACAGCTTGATTAAGCCCCGATCGCACTTATATACATTATAATACGAGGCAGCTCGTAAAAATTATTTATTATTTGCCGGATACGTCAGCTCCTTCGAGACGCACGCATCCCTTCGGCTGCGTCGACATTACCGGTGTAGGTCCTATATACCTAGAGTGGCTAGTCGAGCTTAGCCGAGGAAAGCTCGAGCGCAGGGGAGATTCCGACGAGCGGCAACGACCTACTTGCTCTCCGCGCCCTATCTCTGTCCATTCATCGCGCTTTATGTTCGCGGCTCCTACTAGCGATGTAGGTATATAAGTAGTATATCCAATCTTATCGGTAGCGCGCGACAATCCAAGTTTACTGACCCTTTTTATACTATATACATATATATTTCAGCTCGTCGACGTAATAGACATCCGCGTGTCCTTTTACTATTTGCATTCTACGTTATGACCGCGATAATGAGTCAGTCTTCATTATTTTTGCCTAGCTTTTATTCTGCAAACATATTTTTTATGTACCTACACTTTGTCTTGTGCACGATTAGTTGTTGACGGAACAGGTATCGTTGCACTTTCATAAGATTATACGTAATAAGTCAAATTTGACCCTCGTGAAAAATCAAAGTTATATGTAGTGCTAAATGATTAATAATTTTAAAGCAAATTGCAGCATATACAACATTATATTTATAAAAATATCTGTATTGAAATCAGACTTATTTCGAATAATTAATGGGTTCAAATGTAACAGTACTTATATATCGCTATTTTTAACTGTTTTTTATTAAATGCAAAATATAGTTTTATAACAGGGAAAGATAATTTATAATGACCCGTATCCCTCATTATATGATATAATACAAAAATAAATCATCCGCAATCTTATATTCCTTTTAATGATATTGAAAATGTTCCTACTATTATAAAACGTAGTTTAATGTAAGGAGACAAACACAAATTAAGTATTTAAATAATTCACTTATAAATGCACCGATCTTAAAAATATGTAATTGTAAAATACGCTGTCTGGTTGTAATCGGTAATATCTACTAATCTTATACAGACAACCCATGCTGTTTTGTAAAAGTATGATATACCTTTATTTTTCCAAGGTTAGAAATAAAATTTCAAATAAATTTAAGCATTCTTCAAATAAATTTAATAAGAAAAAGTAATTTGTTCTATAGGCTACTTTTTCTAAATTCATGCTCAAAAAACATTCACATTTATATGAATAATCCTATTTAAAAACTTAGTTTTGAAGGTTTCGTTTCTTTTGCATTGATTTAGAAAATATTCAGATCGAATGATACGATAATTTTATCAAATATAAGTATGTAAAACAATTACATATACATAAGATTCATTGACACACTTTTGTCAATAATACGTAAAGCTGAATATTTTCATAAACGCTGCTCAAGGATAAAGAGATTATATACCCTCGATTTTATACATTTCTCCTGCTAAATTAGCACAAATACCCCGCGTACTCGATAAAAATTCGTACAGATTAAGATCCGCCCATCACTCGATCACTTTAAAAATCCAGCTCGTTCCAAATCCTGATCAAATATAAAGTCAATCGCGACCAAAATTACAAATTCAAATTTCAAACGTGCCCCAAAAATGCTCTATAGAGTGTCCATACGCACACGCTGATATAATCACTTGTACAAAAAAAAAAGAAAATAAGTTGAGGACGCCGAAGAAGTAGAGAAAGAGAAGAGGTCAATTCATAAATACAAAGCCTGGACGTCACACGCGATCGCCGTACACACAGGCCCGTAACGCGTTAACTCACGTGAAATCTGTTTCGATTATTGCAACAACGAAAGATTGGACAGTGGGAGAGAAAGAGAGAGAGAGAGAGGAGAAAAGAGAGAGAAAAAAAAGTGGGTCGACAAGCGGCGCCAGATTTATTCGGAAGGAAATAAATTACACACACGATATTTGCTTTTCGTTTTCCTTTATTATTCGTTAATATAGGACAGTCTTCCTTATATAAGTGTATTTTTATACATTTCAACTAACGAGCGATAAACAAAATCTATTACAATAAAACTGCTCCAAACCTTTCTTCGTATATTGTTTTTAATTTAAATAAATATAATAAAAAAGCGTATTAGTAGTTGTAAATATTTATATGAAAGGCAGTGAATACTTTTTGAGGTTCACTTGCACAATGTATGAATGGACATTGCAAGTAACAGTGCATGAATGCAAAGCTTATTATGTCATACACACTTTTTTCATATTACTTCAAACAGTACACAAATTACTTCTCAAACATAATTGAGTATAAAAAAAAATTAATATTTTATTCAATTATCGTAAAATTGTATAACGTAAAGACAATCGTAAAAAAATTTGTTCGTAATATAATTTCAAGCTTACATTTTTAACCTCTGAAATATTAACAATTAATCGTTGTATAGTACAAATAATTAATAAAAATATATCTTTTAAACAAGAAATAGATAAATAATTAATAGTGCCTATTCATGGTTACAGAACATGTGTTCATGATATTCGTTGTCTTTATAAGGCAAATTTATAACACAAATTTAAATATTTAATCTTTGCACCTTGGTTGTACTGTAAATTCACGTATAAGAAAGAATTTATAATTAATAGAACAGATTAAAAAAGAATAGAAGATTGTGCAACAAGGGAGCAAAATAGGTGTTTTTCGACGAGCTCGCAAATCGCCCTCTTCGACAAACATCTATGCTTCCATGTTGCATATATTATTTTCTCACACGAGGAGCGTAAAATACTGTGTATTTTCTCTATCTATGTAGAGGGAACGTGAGTTATTTTGCTCCCAAGGGAGCTAAATAAGTTATTTTACGTCCTAGGGAGGAAAAGTGCTATTTTGCTTCCTCTACCTACACTGAAAGAAATATTGGGCTCTAGTTCACCTATCCAAGTAAAACAAAAGACAAGCGGTCGCTCCGATGGTTTGGGCACTGATTCTCTCAGGAAAGGGAATGAGTACTCTCTAAACGAGCGATCGCTGTCTTGCGTGACTAAAAAAAAATTATTTGGGTACTCAGTGCTCGATAAACAGAGGACTGTTGCCGAAACTCACAGTGGCGCCACTGCATACTAATAGATTGACGTATCCTCTAAATTTTTTTCAGTGTAGACGGAGAATACTAGTGCGAAAAGCAAGCGATTCTGGCACGGGTGTAATTGTCGCTTCGCTCGGGCGACAATACATCCGTGCGAGGATCACCTGCTTCGCGCATATGTGTCGAACCATATTTTTTATAAGTGAATCCGTAAAACTCGACTCTAGATGCCTTTTTAGTGTGGGTTAAACAACAATTGTGTTTTTTCACGAGTGCGTAAAGTAAAATACTTTACGCACTAGTGAAAAATGGGTACTTTCCGCCCGCAAAATAGGTATCTAAAGTCGACTTTTATACGCACTTAGTTATAAAAAATAGTATTTTTGATTCAAAGTTCGGCCTTTACGCACGTTGTATGAAAAAATATTGTACTCAACAAGTGCACTAGTTGCGAAATGTGCTATTAAAATTTAATTTGTTAAGTATACGATTTTAAATTACTATTATTCAAGTTTTATATTTTTAACTACGTTATAAATGTATTAAAAATGTATGTAAATATTCTAATATTTTAAAAATTTATTGTTATTCTAAATATTTTGATTGATGCTTATCTAAATAGTAATGTTATTGACATTTTTTTAAAGTATTAATATGGTTGTAGACTTATCTTTTATAATTGAAATCAAATTTTTTATAACAAGAAAAAATAAAATTTTTAAACCATTTAAAAATATTATATAGAAATTTAAAATATACAACTTGTTTCTTTTTGAAAAAAAAAAAAAACAACGTTAAATAGCATATATGCATGCATATATGTTATTGGATACATTTCTTAAACTATAACTATATATATCAAAACATTTTTTAGTCAAATTTCCAAATCGTGCCTATGAATGAGCTATAATGTCCGAACCAGAAAATCGGCTTGATAAATTCCTTCAAATTAGATGTTGGCAGAGACGATCGGGTAAGAATTGAAAAGTTGAAGTTGAATTGGAGACTAAGTGGAACCGTGTTCCATCTGGAATTTTTCCTCGTGCAAAGACCTCCGAACGTCAGCGATTTTGTACTTGCGCAATTTTGGCACGATTTGGCAGTTTGCGCTTGTTTAAGAAATGTAAATAATGACATATATGTATACAGAATTTTGTAATCATTCGCTTAATTCAGAAATCGATATCAATTGTCATCAAAATAAGGATAATACCTTAATTTAGTAGAGATAAGTTGAGAAGTATAAAGCACTAAGAAAACATTCTTTTGAGTTGTGATTCACACTTTTGACTTTCTATAGTAGGTAATTCCTAGTTTTTTAAAACCATTAAAACTAAACAACATATGACAACAGTATAATAAATATACCTTAGACCTTAATTGTTAATCACACAATTATTGGAGCTAGAAAAATAAATATAAAAGTGTATTTTATATTCTACTTGTGTAAAAATCGATCACAATAATAGGCACCTATGAGCCACTAGGTTTAAAAGTAGAACACAAATATAATGATATTAATATATTTTAACTATTTCTTCATTGGCACTTTAAAAATTTAAAAATTACTAAGCGTTTTTGTAGACTATAAAACTTGTTTTTCATGGAGGCATTTGAATTTGATCAATATAATCGAACAAACTTATTTTGGCAATAATACTATCTACAAACTTAAGCTTATCCTTCAAAAATACTATCTCAAATAATGCAGAAATATATATTACAAGCTAAAGTGTTATAAATAATTATCACCAAACCTAGTTACTCGCTATATATATTAAAACTTATGATAAAAATACTTCTATGCCATTTGTGACTCACGTTTCGATATAAATTCTTGGATTTCTTCTGCATCCTTACTATCATAAGTTTTTGGTTTGGTATTTTGTATTGGATTTTGAGAATAGAGTACAACAGCAAAACTGACTATGGCAATGGCAAGAGCAGTATTGAAATAAATTGGAATACCAAAAAAGATCCAGCATAATATAGCTGTGAAAACAAGCTCCAAGGCACTGGCAAAGGTTTTCACAATAGAGTTAAGATTCTTCAAGAAGAAACTTGTAATGATACCTATTGCAGCATTATTAAACATGATCAAAACAACTTTTGGATCCATAAATATGCTGGACCCTGCATTATCAAATGCTTGTATCAGATTTCCTTGTATAATTAGTACCGCAACATTGCACAGTATACTGTCGATGTACATGAAAACGTTTTGTACAAAAATATTTACATTTGCACCCTCGCCTTTCAAAAGATATTCGTTATACACGCCTGCTAAACATGAACAGATTGTCTGAAATAAGTTAAAGAATTCACATTAAAGGTTTTAATTGTAATTACAAATTTTAATATTACTATTTTGAATTGCAAGCATTATATATTTAAAAATTATCATTCTATAAATTAACTATTAACTTAATATTGATATTTATAAAAATTTAGTAATGCTCAACATTCAACAATTAGTAATAAGAACTACAATATAGGCACTATTTCTTACCTGAATAAAAATGAAAATAATATTAATATTTAAATGAAAGTTTACTGATGGAAAGGCATCATTATAGTCAAGATTCAAATGTTTGATCATACACCCTAAAGTCAACAAAATAAGAGATATCCATTGTTTTGTGGATAATTTCTTTTTGAATACAACCTGAAATATTAATGAAAAAAATTTAATTAATATATTAAAACTAAAAAATACTACATAAAAAATATGAAAAAATTTTAATATATACTTGAAAAATTATTCCTGTTATAACAACACGTAATTGTAATAGCAGGAAATATGTAGGAGGATCAAAAGCAGCTAAATTGACAAAAGATAAGTTATTGTACAAACAGTACAAAGAAGATGGCACCATATACAATAATAACACTGTGAAATAATAAGTCAATTATATAAATGAATATGTTTTCCTAAACTATAATAATATAAAAAAGAAAATACCTCTCCTGTATTTATAGACATCTTGAAATAAACTGGTTAAAGTATTTCTAGCAACAAAAAAAGAGTAAGTGAATTATAATATATTTAAAAATTTTAAAGAATATTATTTTAATTAATATAACAACTTACTCTTGGCAATATAAAACGGTAGAGCTCACTAATTTTAAAACTTCAGTCATTAATACGACTATTACAATATTGTAATCATATTCTCCCTTTTTTTGAGACCAGGTTACAATAATTCCTGAAAAATATGCTTGTTTTAATCATAAAAAAATAAATTAAATAAAACAGATATATTATCAATACTTGTATACAAGAGAGATTATTAAAAGTATTCAAAACAGATTAGATAAGAAGCATATCCGCTTTACTGTAAAAGTATAAATGTAATTAAATAAGCTTTTATGCTTTATTGTCAGTGGGTATAAAATTAAAATAATGATATAATTATACATTGATAAATTATCGTTTTTTTCATTTAATAATTTATCTTGATTTATGTAAGAACTAATTGATTATGAATATATAGAAATTTGCTATCTACCTTTAAGATTAAACCATATTTTAATAATATTATTGAGTATTGCTTAGGAAATTAGATAAATAAAACACGCGATATTAAAGAGAACTCTATTGGTGACAGTCATTGGGTTTTTCGCTACCTATTATTTACATAAAATCCGCAATCCAATATATATATATATTTATATATATATACACAGCCAACATAACCTGTAGTCACAAACCTTGATTGACAAACAGGGCGATGTAAAGGATGAAAATAACAGCACTCCACTTTCCTGGAAAAAGCTCCGACCAATTTATTGTCCCCATTATTTCCTTGCTCTCTTTGCTTTATCTGTGCTCCAAATTATCATCTTTTTTCTTTTATAGCCGGTCGGTACTCCCCCTTCTATTCTTCATCCTGTTCTGTAGTACACTGCCTATACGAACTTTATTGTTAATACTGCCGCTGACCCGACGAGCATTATTTTTACGTAGTCAGCAGTTCACCAGCTAAGAGCTAACTGATTTAATTCTGCGCTTTGCTTGCTGCGCGCCACGGGCCTGATGCAAGTGGTGCAACTGCATTATTGCAGTTTTCTGCTACACGCATAAGTACACACACCGAGAGTGACTGACCTAAACACACGCGTTCGAAACTGATTTACGTTTAGATTTTCTAAGTTTGCTGATATACACGGCTCAAGCTTTAATAATCAGTTAAATCTTTATAACGGCTAAGTAGATCATTTACATTATCGATCACAATATATAATATCGTCGTTGGAGTTCTTGTTTCTCAATCAATATATATATTAAAATAGAAAATTTCCAGAAATGGGGTGAGAATTATTTACATGTGCTATATGAAACGTACATGCATATATTCATGATACACTCATAAATCATAATAGATATAATATAGATTACTTTATACATTTTTCTACATTATCTTGACTTATAGTGAAATTTATAATATTTACCGTTAATTCGAACATACCATTAAAAAGCTAATAATCGGATACCTTATCGGGATTACTACGAGCTACCAATGAAATACTCTCTACCTATCTGACACTATATATAGGTATTAACGTACATTTATGGGATCGCATGTTTTAAGTCAAGGCGCGCGTCGCTAAGGCGGCGCATTGCGACCCTAAGTATATTCTTTGAAATGGTATTTTTTAACCAACAAAGTTTTTCATTATAAAATAGCAAATTAAATATTTCAATCTATACAAGCTATAGATATACAATGCGTGTACAACGATTTTCAGTGCTACTGCGCCACCTGGTGTTGGCCGGCTTGATCAATGCTACGGACAGGCCGACAGGGTGAGGACCTGAGGAGTCGGAACTCGGAGTGTCGGACTTCGGACAATCGGACTTCGGAGCAGTGATGACAAAAGTTCGGAATGTCGGACTGACTGATGAGTGATGCTGATGACTGAGTCAGTCAGTACAGTTCAGTACATACGATATATCCCGCCGCTAGCAAAAAAGTATACCGACACACTATATATGTCATCCACATAATCTTGGTTGTTGGCAGAAATGAATGGTGCCATTTCTTTTAAAGTTATTGATTTTTAAAATCGTATAATATTATATGCATTACAAAATTTATAATATTTTTCAAATTTCATGTACATAGTGCGGGTGCGCAATGCGGTTTCTGACGTTTCTTACATACGTACGAGTTTCTGATATTTCTAACAGGTTTTCGACATAGACATGTCTATGTCGAAAACCTCCAAATCTCGTAATTTACCCATAACTGGACCCAGATAACAGCACGTGCCGTACACTGGCATCGCATGCGTGGTCGCACGCGTGCCGTCCGAATGTAATCATTGTGCTACCATCTATGAATTATATTTTGGATGCTGCACGCATGCCATCCAAATGCCATTACTGCGCAGTCACGAATATTACGCATATTACGCGTAATGTTACACGTAAAAATATATGTATTAATCAGCTTATCGAAATTTCTTTCTCATAAATGCAAATGGCGCCGCACTTGG
Organism: Megastigmus dorsalis; assembly: GCA_900490025.1. NCBI lineage: Eukaryota > Metazoa > Arthropoda > Insecta > Hymenoptera > Megastigmidae > Megastigmus > Megastigmus dorsalis. The sequence goes on along the minus strand of UELU01139338.1, from coordinate 541 downwards.
CAGTTGTGGAGCTTTGTAAATAGGTTATGCATTGTTGTTTATCTTTTATCACCCGTGGAAAAACTCTCGCTGTGGCAGCGGTGGCCACGGCGACGAGGAGCGAGGATCTCATCAACGAGGAGAAGACCTTACTCTGGGGTTGCACTGTCAAGGAGGACGTATTTCACCGGTGGGCTCAAGGTAAAAGCGTGTTATTTAACTAGCGGCCAATTCTTCCCAAATGTTCTTTAGCCCACATGAAAATTCGGCACTCATTCAGGCTGAAGGTGGACCATGTGCTGTTATAAATATTTTCAAAAATGTATTGAAATTAAATTATATAGTTACAATCATTTCGTACCTTTTAATTATAGAATTTAATTACAGACAACAAGCTTGAACGAACTAAAAGTTCACCATGTTTAAGCTCCTCCAAAACTCGTACCTCGGATCGTTTAGATGATTCAATTTTGCAAGTAGTGGAAATGGAATTAAAGCGAATGAAGTCCAGCGAACACAAGCCAAAAATCTACACTAAACTCTTCCCAAGGCATAATTCAGA
>UELU01139336.1:227836-326460 GCA_900490025.1 Megastigmus dorsalis | reverse complement strand
CACGTATTCCTTAAGGTGGTACGAAATTTTAGCACACAGTCTAGTAAAATGCTTAGCTAATACACCGGTAAGAAAAACTACCATACTTTTTAGCAAAATTTCTTACCGATTTCAGTACAAATTGATATATATGTAATAAAATTTACTAAGTTTACTAATACATATTATTCTAATGCGTTTGTAATTAGTATAAATGTAGAATTTTACTGTACTGTTTAATAAAATTTACGACCATTACTTATTAGATTTTAGTATCTCGATTATGATTATAGGCTACATGAATAATAAAAATTGTTAAAGAAATAACAAAAAGGCCGCTTTTCAGAGTCTGTCCCACCATTACTTACCAAGTCTGGTAATTTTTCTAAGACAATTTCTCTCCGTGTACATATGACGTTTAAACTACAATATTAGTTATTATTACTAACTGCTTATATTGAAATAAAAATAAATGTTTTATTGTTTGGATTTTTACCGAGATTGACGGCGTGTGTCATACACTCACTGTTACCGATTTTCGGTGCCGAAATCCACTTTTAAAAGGATCTAAATTATGACGAGATCCTTTCATTGATTAGCAGCTTATATTTAAATTTCAAAATAAAAACTGGGAAGGTCAACGTCTGAAAGACAATAGCTGCTTATACCGATTAGCACGATGTAAAGCTGCTCCAATATATAAGAATAAAATTAAAGTAGAACATTAATTCCAGATCACTTTCTTTTCTTTCTTCGAAATCGAAAGTAGGATCTCGATCCAGCATGACTCGGGCCAATATCCAAACAAAAGATTTACCCCCGGCATAATTCATCCCACGCGGGCAACGCATCCGCGAGTGATCGACATTCGTTACAAATCTCGAACCGACTGACGGTGTCAAGGTAAGCCGAGTAGCACTGTCGGAAACGACGAAAAAAAAAAATCGGTTCACACAAATCGAACTTTGCGCATCGGCTTCCACGAACGCAGCAAAGGTACACACACGCGATACAGTCGTTCACCGTCACTCCTCGTATTATCTACTCGGTGGGACTACGTAGAAACTCGCTCGTCTACAGGGAATTCCAGAGGCCCCGCGGGCAAAAACCGCAGAGAGTCGCGCGGAGAGCATATAATTATTATACTTGGTCGCGAGGAGGAACGCACCTCCCAACGGCCGGGGCTCCGCCGAGAGAAAAAGAGAAGAATCAGAAGTGTACGAGCCGAGGGGATTGCGTCAGTTCCGATAGCCTCGGCTCGAAATGTTTCGCGGCCTTGCCCGAAAATCTCCCATTTGCATTTGTCGACGGCGGCGAGAGGCGCGCGTGAACCGTGATTCTTTTCGTGCGTGCAGGCGCGAAGTGTAAGCCTCGGACAGGCGCGTCTGTGATATAAAGGTGGAGATGACTCGGGTTGAACGGCCAGTCGCACGTCAAACCTGTCAACGCGCTCTTGTTCTGCCTTTTTTGTTCTAGTTCGGTTCGTTAGGGAGAGGAGCCGGTGACGATTGTTGTTGTTGTAGTTGTTGGTGCGGTGCGTTACGAGGCGAAGATGGTGAAGTTGACGCTGGCTTTTTGCTGCTTGCTGGGAGTGACGGCAGGTAATCTTGGTTCATTGTGATTTACTTTTTTTGCGACTTTTTTATTCGTTTGAGGATGCGATCCGGTTTTTTTTTGCGGAGGGATCAAACGAGGAAACGATTGTTGGGATTTTTGGTGATGAATGAGTTTCGGCGCGTAGTTAAGATGAGAGATTCATCGCTAGATGGGCGCAGAGTATATATTGATTTATTGTAGTCTTGTAGGCTATTCTTAAACATGTAAACATAGTCAATTAGTTTTTTACAATTAAAATTTATTGCTGTCACTTGTTTTTCTTCGGAAACTCGATTATAATAATGTTATCAACGTGTAACTATTAATACTTTGTAATAATAGTATGCATTACACGGTACGATCATCAATAAATTAACTTATTGTTAGAAATGTAATTACAATTCTGTTCATAAATAAAATTTGTAGAATGATACATTTGATGAATATTCAATGATTGCATTCCATTATCTTACAATCTATTATACTTTAACTATGTAAATTTAAAAAGTACATTTTAAAATGCGCGTACAGGTTTCAACATTAAATTAGCTATTCACGCAGTTGTTTATTAAAGCGTTAGCGATGCATCCTGAATGAATTCGTACTAGAAAAATAAACGGTGTAATTTGAATATAATAAAGAGCTTAGCGCGTAGACTAAGGACGTATACATTAATTTTTATATCTACTTATTAAATAATAAAACTTAATTGCGAATTTCCAAATACCAATGCAATGGAGAAGTTCGTTATATTCAAAACACTAAAAAAAAATCTTATCCAATGATATTTGATAATTAATTGATTTCCTTCTTTCTGCGCAAACGAAGTTTACGGAAACCAAGGATTCTACTTCCCGGACCAAGTGGGAGCAAAGGCCCAGAGCAACAGCGACGCGTGGTCCGACGGCTTTGGCAATTCCCAGACCAACGCCAACAGCAATGCCGTATCCTCGGGCGGTGGTGGCAGAGGCTCGAGCTATCCCAACTTTTACAAGCCGTCCACTCACGAGCTCGCCGGTCACGGCGGTCATGGCTTCAACGATTACGGCGGAAGATATCCTAGTCAAGGGTAAACGATCATTCACGTGCCCAAAGCGGCTATTTATATACTGCCGAGACTATTGCTGTTTCCTATTTCTCCTTTTTCTTTTTGCGCTTCCTGATTCGGACACTTTATGGGTGGTTGATAGATGATTTTTAAATGAGAAGTATATTTTTTTGAGATTTAAAAATGTTTTTCAATATTTTAAAGTAAAATTGGTATTTCGCTTGTGAAATAAATGTTTTCGATGAAAACACTTTTCTCCATTTATCAAGAAATACGAAAGAGGTTGTATTGCGGTGACCTTTCTTTTATCATATCGTTAAGAACGAAGACATTTCAAGAACTCGCACGTCTTGGTGATCTTTCTTTAATATCTTTTTAATTAATACGGCAATGTTCCAACTGGCATATATATGCTATTGTAAACATAACGAGAGATAAGTTTTTTCCACAAGTATAAAAACACTAAGATGGTGAGTTTAGTTAACTATATACTGTGTATTATAAAGTTTTTCAGTTAATTACGTCAATATCTCAATCGATATTCTTCTGATAAAATCAAAATACAACCGAAATTCAATTTGATTAACTAACGCAAAATATTTTCATCTGTTGCAGATACAACCCAGAGTACAACAGGCCACAGGAATACTACCCATCGGTAGGTGGCCACAACCAGGCTAATTCCAATGCCCAGGCGAACTCGCAGAACTTTGGTGGCAACTCGCTCTCGAACGCTATAGCCGGTAGCCAGTCTTTGGGTAGCAATGGTGCCGCCAGTGCTGCGGCAGCTGCAGCCTCCGCCGGTACCAGCTTCGTCAACGGCATCCCCGTTGCCAGCGCCGCTGCTGCTGCATCCGCTGCGAGCTCTTCGCAACATGGTTAGGCTCTCATTATGAGTAGATGCTTTTCATTACTAAAAACTTGTCATTTTTTTGTTTACTTGAATTGTTGAATTTCTGGCATTGTTCTGCAAGACATGTGAATTTGATTAAAATTACTAATTAGAAACCAAGTGAACGTACAAAAAAATATAATAATAATACTACTATTGGAGTGAATTGCACAATATAATATGCAATTATATATATAATCTGTCAAGTTATGATTATTGCATAACGCATAATTATCTTATGGAATATGCAAAAAAAACTTCTTAATGCACAGATAATTATGGTGAAACCTGTAAACATCACTTAGCAAGCAGGTAGTAGTTTAATCTCGATCGCGGAGCGGAAACATTTGTGTCATTGTCTTCGATTAGCTCAGCCAATTGCTACTAGGCCATTAGTGACCTTTTTTTTCTGCGCGTGCAAAATCACATACATTTCGTCTAATCACAAGTCGCATAACTTTACAGAATTGTATGCTACGTCCAAAGAAACTCCGTTCTAAAATAGAACGACCGATCAAAGCATCCAAACTACAAAAACATTTGTTTACAGGTGCCGGAGCTTCATCCGCTGCATCGTCGGCAGGTGCCGGCGGTCCTTCCCATTACCCAGGACTCTCCGGACCGTACGACGGAGGAAACTATTACAACAACTACAACAATAGGTATCCAAATCAACGGCCCTGGTCGGGTAACTTCCCTTACAGAAGCGCGGGCGGCGAGGATTCCGAGTCCGATGTCGTCGAAGCCGCGGCGAGGAGCGGCGAAGCCAGCATCGTTTTCAAGGACTGAAGCGCATCTTCTTGATCGGAGATGAATTCTTTTTGGGGGGCTTCTGAAGCTCCAGTGATTGATCGTGCGACTCTGAATTGGATGTGTGATTGATACTCTGCGTGTACGTGTGTTTCTTGGCGAGCTTAGACATCAGTATTAAGTTATTTCGTTTCTTTTATAATAACAATAAATGGAAGTTTTTATGAACTTGTCGTTGTTTACGCACAATTATTTATTCCTGTATCCTTTGCTTTAGATAGTTTGACGTACGTTGAAAGAATAAGCTTCTAAGATTGATTTTCAATTATTAATTGTATACGTATTGAAATTAGCATATGAAGTGAATTAGAATTTTTCGGAGGACAATTTTCATGGACATAAATATGGGCGAGTAGATGAGTTCCGAGTACAGACAGACTAATGTTGCTCACTTACGTCACAAATCTAATATTGTTAGACCGCAAACTTCTTAGTGTTTCCTTTAGATTCTACGAAACAGTTTTTCATCCGACTTCTAAGAATTTTGAATATTATATAGATTATGAATACATTCTGCGCCTGTCAAGAAAACCACACTTTATTTTATGCATGCTATAGACGAGTGTCGTTACGCAGTATTCAAAGTATTACACAAAGTTCCATATTCCATTTCATAAATTAAAGACTTTTAAGGTGACTGTACATAGTCAAATATATCAGAACTGTAGTATATTCGACAATATTTACTGCCGCATTATCGCTAAAGAAATGCGTCGGGAAACACTCCACGAATTTACAAATAGAATCAAAATTATTTCTAAGTGACGTAAAGCTATTTCCATCGCGTCTCCTCAATGTAGATGAAATGTTCATAGAAAAATAAACAATTGTTACAAGGCAAATCGATGGCCAAAACACTTAGGTCATATGGACATGTATGTTTTTTTCATTGAAATTAATCATTTGTGTTAGGCATACAGAGCAGCAGCGGCAGGCGCACTTCTTTAAGTTATATTTAAAATTTTAATAATTATTAAAGATAGAATAAATAATTAATTTTCTTCACCTTTAGTTTATAAAAGTCTAAAAAGTGTTAAACATTGAAAGACAACATTGGATTCTTATCTGCATATTACTTTTAACTGACAAACTTTGTTTGCTCGGCCTTTAATCATCTTTTCAGCTACATTCTTGAATTTATTTGTGTACGAAAGATAGATTATGATGCCAAAAGATAGCACAAATGGATACGTTACATGAAATAAATATCATTCTAATTCGTGTTTAATGAATCGCTTCTACGTAATTTCAAAATAAACGTGTTATTTAAAAATAAACTATGGAAGCTGTAGAAGAACAACCCTGGATTGATAGTATCACGGTTTAAGGGAATGATAAGCGTTATATTGACCTAATTAATACAAAAACAACAATTTAGTCATTTATGTAGCCATGTATATATAGTAGCAAGATATATATATTTATATGTCCGGTGTACGTGCTAAATGGAGCATCTGTACCCATACGAATCAACGAATCAATAATAATTAATTAATCATGTGCAGAAGTAGATTTCTCATAAATGAAAATTTGTATTCTTACGTTCTACAAGTTTTTCTGAATAGCCAAATAAAAGAATCTAAAATCTAAATTAACCGAATACTCTAATTAATACGTAAGTAAATAAAATTTCTACAGAAAAATTAAAGCACTATTCTTCATTCGATTGTGCCCAATGCCGATAATTAACCAAACCAGAAATACACAGACTGTTCAAAGACAGACGTCCATTCCCTGCAAACGCAGGTATTTCCTGTATTTGAGGTCAGTAAATACAAACGCCAAAACCGAGTCCGCGATACTTAGCCACGCGGTTTGTGCTCGCAGCTCATTAGCGATCTCAAGTATACACGCGATATTCCTTGAAATATACGTCCGAGCATTGGGGAGCCGCGGCGATAATTACGATATTCAGCTATAATCGAAGAGGATACAAGGATCAAGGGAATACCCAAAGACGCTTGACCGCGCCAAAGGTCAACGAACACCCGACTGACAAATAAAAAAGGGTGTTATACACAAAGAACAGAAATTATGAACTTCGGCAGCCGAGATGTTTGCGCGCGCAGTCCTTGCGCGAACTTCGTGAATAATTCATCGACGCTCAAATAGCGAAATAAATTTTTAGCCTCGCGTGTCCATACAGTTGCGGCCGCTTCATCTCTTCCTCTCTCCTTCGGATGCTCATTTCGACCTTCCCGCAACTGTTATACGATTGTTATCGGTCGCGGCGTGTGATTCTGAATTCTCGATTCAGTAGATTCGGATCCCTATATATAGTAGAAATTAATGAGCGGCTTTATTTTTCCTTTCGTTTTGGCTCTCTGGGTACACGCGAGTGTAAACCAAATCGACTTCTTTTTCCCGCCAAGAACAAAACGTTTTTATGGCGATTCGGGAGGTAATCGATTCGAGTGGCTGTGAATGAAATTTATGAGAATATCGATTGATTTACATTTGGTTAATGTGATTGGGATCGTTAATTGGCAGTAGCGAGTTTATCCGCATTGCGATCGATTTATTCGATTATACCAGACTTGATTGAAATTTATTTCAGCTGCTCTAAAACATTCCGTGATTTCCCTTGTTATTCTCAAAACATAAAGAGCGAGAGAGTCTGTAGAAAAGATTTGTTTTGGAATATACGCAATAAACAGCATCCGCGAATTTTTCCACTCCGCGATTCCGTAATCTCCACGCGCTGCCAGATCTTTTTCATGCAGTACTTTCCTCCTTGTATGCTCTCGTGCTGGCCATACTTTTTCCGATAATAAATCGCTTTCTTAGGGATAGTTCATCACGGACCGATAAAAACGGGATGAAAGCAAATTTTTCGTCGCGCAATCTTACGTGCGATAGCGCTTCGAAAATTGAACTCCTTATCCTTGACCTTTGGCCGTCTCCGTTCACTTGGATTTAGTTATATAGTTTTTTCTATCTTTCACGCGTAGGTTTGTGTACTTTTTCAGCTGTCGAGAGAAAATTATCTTCGCTTACGCAAAACAAGTAAACATAAAATTTTGATTTTTTTTTCTTCTTTACTTATCTTCTATTATGACTACAATCAGTATTTGCTAATGATAAAAAAGCTAGATTTCACATTGATTTTCGATTTTATTTCATTTGAAAATTACTTTGCTGCTCGATGGTACAGGAATAAAAGATATTTTATTTGAATAAAACTTCTTCGACTACTGCTAAACGAATACCGAGAAGGCATTAAAGACTGTCTACATTAGATGCTAATCAATCAGCGGTCAAACTAAACAAATGGGAATGCTAAAGCGAAAGAAAAATACGATCGGCGATGACGTGTTGGGGAAGTACGAGCTTATACTTGTATTTTGTTTTTTAAAACATTTAGAGATTCGTTAGGATAAAAGAACGACGATGGCTTGCAATTATTCGAAATATATATCATATGCAGTTTTATTAATAGCAATAACGAAACTATAGTCAATCATGTTTACGAGATTCTTGAGGATAATAATTAGCTGACTATTGAGTCTTCGCACTTGGATTATTATTCTTTTTTTCATTATATTGTAGTTAATGCATTAGAGAGAAGATTTATAAAGATTTCAAACAATGTAATTGCACTTTACTCAGCAATTACTAAATAATAGATTCTAATATTACTTGAGATTATGAAAAATCGTAATATCTAATTAAAAATAATGATTATTACTTATTGCAAAAACTAAATTTTATTGTTAAATTCTTGCAAGTTTCGTTCATCGCAAGAGAGAATTGATCGAACATGAGTTTCCATTCAAAAGCAATAAAAAAAGTCCCGCAATTACATCATTACTGGAAGAAATATGCTAAAAAGCGATATTATAAGCAAATAAGTAGTGAGTAAACAAAAATAAAACGATTTTCCAGCGTTAATATGAGATCGATAGAAGAAGAAAAAAGGCGGCAACGGCATGTTCGATCAACGGGATGAGGAGATTAGGTAACAGTGACACACAAACATGAGCATATACACCAAGATTTTCAATGTCATCGACGTTTATTAATATCACAATGCGATTCACTTATAGACTTAAGTACTCAATGAGCGTGAGAGATTCGATTTGCAAATGTCAAGAGCTCAGATTAAGCGTATGATAGAAAACGAGGAGTCGCACATGGATGGCCTCGTTCCCCTTTATTTCTCACAGTTGCACGCACAACAAACAAAAATCTCTGTATCATGGTCAATTATCATCATCGTTGTTGTTATTGCTGCACATGTGCATTCCGATTTTTCTCGCGTTCGCCTTTGGCGGGCGATTCGATCGTCTCTCGCCTTCAGCTTTATTTCGATGATCTTCTATATCATGTAAAAGTATGCGCTGTATCAAACAGTTTTATACGGTTAAAATTCGTCTTCCTTGTCGCTTTTTTCCTTTGTACACTCTTTTCTATATGCCTACGGCGGTCCGTGTATGATAAGTGGAATTGTCCAGTTGTCTACTTTCTGTCCATGCTTGTAAAAGGTGTAGATATATAATGCTACGAGTTCTTTTTTTCTTGTTTGTACAAAATGAGCATTGAGCGCGCGATGAGAGAGAAAAGAATTTATTCACCAGCTGACTTCTGTATACTTCGAAGCTCCTTTTCTCTCTTATTGCGGCTCGATTAATAAAAATTATTTTTTGTGTTTTTCGTTGTCTTATTCTTTCGTAGAGACTTGGTAGATGGTTTTACGCGGGGATTTTGCCAGCGGAGACTTCGTACGTTCCCTTGCCGGTCGAGTCGATTTTCGAGCTGCTGCTGCTGTACACTCCCTTGACTTTGTCGACTGTTCCCTTTTCCTTGACCTCGGTTTCGTCGTCGGCGTTGATACGCGAGAACAGACTGGAAAACGAAACATAATAATTTTACATTATCGCACATAGAAGTGATCTAATTTGAATAATTTAGAGCTTTTTTTTTTAAAAAAGAAATCAAACTGCTATATTTTGTAACTTTTAAAAATAGTTAGGAAACACGAGTCGACCGCGAGATCATGCGCTGATTTTCGAAGATGCATGAATAAAACTAAGACGGAATGATTACTCACGCGATATAGACCAACGTGTATAAACCTCAACAATGCACCGAATGCAACAATAACTCTCAACAGTTAACGACGTGAATTTGCGTAAACCTCCGGTGCACGTACGAACTTTTTTTTTGCGCAGCGAGGCAATAAAAAGCGAGAAACTACGCGTAACATGTGTCAGCTTAATCGCGCGCATTAACGTTAAAATAACGATATATGATAAATAAAGTCTCTTCCCGGAAACACCAAGGACGTCTCAAAGCTGTAGATGAGAAGAGAGAGAGAAAAAAAAAGAAATAGCGGACCATAGAAAATGGAAATTAACGAAGAAGACGGCCTCGCGTTGATAATTGGTTTTTATGCTAGTCTAAACTTTTGAGCGCCAGCGTAAGTTTTTTTTGCGGGCTTTATCGAATGAATTCCGATAAGTGAGCGAAATCAGCTCCGTGGGGAGGAACTTTTTATAGCTATATCGGTTGGCTTTTTAAAAAGAAAGCATTGCGTAACGCTTTAATCTGGCACTAAGACACCAAACTTTATTGCTCGCAGTTTGCACAGACATGTGTATACGTTTAAATTTTCAAGTAAGAGAAAAAAAAATTAAGTAAATAAATAGTTTTTGAACTTACCCAACGTTTTGGCCATAGCCGCCGGCTCCAGCGTTCGCGTTGGCATTGGCATTGGCAGTAGCGCTAGCAGTACCGCTACCACCACCGAGGCCCGAGCTACCGTACGGTGATGGACCGCCGAATCCTCCTGTGTGGTGAATAGTTTGTTTGAAAACAAGTTTCATTTGCCGCCAAAGACGATTATAGTTTTGAATGAATTCTAGTATATTAGTCAATTCCGGCACCAAAGACACTGTCTTTATAAGAGTAATTACTTTTCTCTCGGATTGGAATGAACATATTAATAGGATACGAATGAGGAAAATGGTTATTAATGACATTGCGACTGATTCCTAGAAATATTATTCCAAGCAATAAAATTCTTTGTTTTGGTTAACAACTCGATTAATTTGAATTAGTGAAATTACACTTAAAACATTAGTGTATTAGATTTACAGTGAACATTATAGAATTTCACTAAGAATCCAGAGCACTACTTTTTGGATATTCATTTAGTTTACACTATTTCAAATTAGGAGAAAAGGATATTCAAATTCTCAAGACTTCTTGATACAACCACACGTTACCAACTCCACTTTTTAGTACCATCACTATTTTTTAAATTTTATACCATTACTACTTGCTTTTGGGACACCATTAGTAGGGAAAAAACCATGATATGTTACCGTTACAAATGTAAATCGTCAAAAATCAGTTTCCATCTACACTTTAGTATCCGACTGACTTGATAGATTCAGATTTGCAAAGAGCTTCAATACTCACAGAAAGCATGCATAAATTTCTACCATGTACACACCTGGGAATCCTCCTCCAATTCCACCGGCTCCAGCTCCAGCTCCAGCTCCAGCATTAGCGGAGGCAACGGCATTGGCGTTGGCTGTGGCGCCAGCATTGGCACCACCGAAACCACCAGAATGACCACCGCCGAATCCACCGCCGTTGTTGCCTCCATATCCACCTCCGTTGCTACCTCCGAATCCACCACCGTTACTGCCGCCTAATCCACCTCCGGTGCTGCCGCCGCCGAATCCACCGCCTCCGTGTCCACCTCCGAATCCGTTCTGTCCACCGTAGCTTCCACCGAATCCTCCCTGTCCGCCGTGTCCGCCTCCAACACCTCCACCGTATCCACCGCCAGGTGCTATTCCACCGGCACCACCGTGTCCGCCGCCGAATCCACCGGATCCGCCGGTAGCACCAGCTGCGGCGTTAGCGTTAGCTGCGGCATTGGCGTTGGCACCGGCTCCGGAACCACCTCCACCGATGACTGGGCCTCCACCGATGACTGGGCCTCCACCGAATCCACCACCGCCTCCGTGTCCACCAACCGAGCCACCTCCGAATTCACCGGAGTGTCCACCGGTGATGATCGGGCCACCGCCAACTGGACCGACACCGAATCCGCCTCCGCCTCCGCCTCCATGGCCACCGCTACCGCCTCCAACTCCGCATCCACCGTCGAAGCAGCCTCCGGAGCTGTGTCCACCTTCGACGAAGCCACCTTGGCTACCGCCGCCGACTCCGTGTCCACCTCCGAAACCTTGGCCGCCGCCGAAGCCTCCCTGGCCACCCTCGACGTAGCCGCCTTGGCCGTAGCCTCCTTGGCCGAAGCCGCCGGATCCACCGTGTCCTCCGCTCAGTCCACCACCACCACCGCCGTGGCCTCCACCGACTCCACCGCCGAGTCCGCCGGCACCTGCGCCAGCGTTGGCACCGGCCAGGGCAGTGGCAGCGGCGTTGGCATTGGCGGTGGCACCAGCACCTGAACCGGCACCGGCACCGGCACCGCCTAGACCACCAGCACCGGCACCGCCTAGGCCACCGGCACCTCCAAAGCCTCCGGAACCACCACCGTAGTTACCGCCGTATTCTGGAACAAAAAACATAAAAATCTTTAGAATTGTTTTTTAAATCATAAGTTTACGTATGTAATATTAAGAACTCCGTTTTTTCACTTATGCTTTGTACATGTCTACACGTGTACCATTGAAGTGTGGTGGTTTTTTTAAATAAGGGAGTTTTATTGGTACAATATAAATTGTACCTTGTACAAGTATCTCCAATTATTGAGTTGTTTAGTGTAACACAGCTTTGGAGATGTGTATATGTTGTATCAAGAAGTTTTTGTCTTAAGAATTTGAAACTGGCTGCCCTAGTGGACAGCTTTTCGTTGTATGTTTAGCATAATCGAATGCTTCGAGGATGTTTAATGTTTGAATGTAAATATTTTCTATATGGGTGTTATGATGTATGTCATGTGGTCAATATTATACAAAATCATTGAATAATTAATTAAATAATAATACTTTACCTTTATACAGCTTTTTTATATACTGTTACGATGGAATATTTGCTTGACTCTTATATAAAACGATAAGCTGATACAATTGTAAAAAATTAAAGTAAAATTGTTATTAAAAGACGCAAATTTTCAATATTCATTTTGATTGCAGAATACAAGTTCAATGCTTTGAAATGATTTTCTAAATACATTCAAGTGAGATGATTTGAGATTACAAATTATACGCAAAGCTTTATTCAAAAATAGAACTGTTCTAGTAACTCGCTGATTTAAAATTTAAATGCTCATTTTGAAAACAAGGCAAACGAAATGAACCGAATAACGTTTCGACGAAAACAACAAAAACATTGAACGTCCTAAGATTCATCAATATAATTTTCCATCAAGTCTAATTTAAATCCCGCTTAGGTTTAAAAGAATGGAAAATTCATCATGATCGCTAGGAACTATATCGCAAAACTCACCTCCACCGCCGAATCCACCCTGGTATTTTCCATACTGGCCGCCTGCACCGCCTCCGCCGCCGCCGCCTCCGTGTCCAAAGTTGCCACCGCCGTAATTACCGCCGTAGCTGCCACCGTCGAAGCCGCCTGGGAAGGCGATTCCGTCACCGGCACCCAAAGCCGTGGCCTTGGCATCGGCGGTGGCGCCACCGGTCGCGTGGGTGTCGGTCTTGGTGTGGGTGCCGCTGCCCCCGAAGCCGCCCGCCGACGAGCTGGACGAGCTCGAGGAGCTCGAGGATGAGGAGGTGCCGCCATAGGCTGGACCGCCTGCGTAGCGCCTGTCGCGCGGCTGGAAGGCTGCAAACATTTTGCGGTTAGACTTGCTGCATTATAATGTTTCCTTGGAGTTTGTTGAAAATTAAACTGTAGATTAGATTTATATTTTTGTCTTCGAATAGACTTAATTTGGCAATTTTATATCGCGGCTTGTGAAAAAATTAAGAATTAGTCTTCGATAAATATTTTACTTAGCAAATCAAATAATTGTAAAAATGTGAATTGAATAAATGTGAAAATTATGAAGCTGCCAATATTTGAAAATGTCCCAAGTATTTAATTTTATGTTTATGAAATAAAATCAGTTAAAATTTGAAATTACGAATTTGGAAGCTAAGAGTTCCCTGTCAAAGAAAACAACTCATTAGACATGTATATATACAAAACATTTGGCTTTATAAACAGAAGATCTATTTGGACTACACAGCGAACGGTTCCCATACAAATGGCTACTTATTTTCGAAATTCAAACAGTGGCTTTATTCACATGCGCAAAGTTTTTAAAAATCAATGTCTATTTCATACATATTTAAAAATAGTCTATGATAATGTTTTGTCCTTTAGCAATAGCGTCAATTGAATTATTTCAAAGTGAAAAAACTATAAAGAGAGCCTTTCCTCGACACAACCATTGAGTCAACAAAGTCCAAGTGTGTAAATATAAGTCGCGCACTGGTCAAAGGCTGGAGTAGAATATAATTACCTTGCGCGAGAGCGAGAAGGGCCAAGAGGCCGAAGACTAACCGAAACTGACGCATGTTTGCACGACTGTGATGCCCGGGATCGGTGTGTCTCCGGCTCTTATACACCGCCTCCCACCCCCTGGACAAGTTCCCCAGGCTCCCGATACCGAGGCGTCGCACGCGCTTCTCTCCGTCTCTCCTTCTCTCTCTCTCTCTCTCTCTCTCTCGAAGCGCTTGGGATCGTCTCTTGCTCCCCGCGGATTCTCGAAAACGATCTTCCGCGGAACAACAAAAACATCAAGGCCGTAAGCGCCTGCGCTCTGACGGTTAGCCCGGTGCAGACCAACTATAACGAATACTGATAATTCCGATACGTACTGACACGAGTGTGTATTTTTGATATGGTGTGTACAGTGTGAGACGCGCTTGACCCCGTGTGCGTTCTCGGTTTTTTTCTGATCTAGTTTTAACGGGCGGTCAAGAGCGAGAATCTGTTTGCGATAGTTGGATATTGGTCGGGGACGCTTTTTAGGGTAAGCGATTGTTGAGTCGCTTTTAGGGAAAACTGTCGGTTCAATTGTCTATTTTCATGTAATTTGATATTCTCATTACTATATATGTTTGGTTTAGCGAAAGAAAATTCTTCGGTACAATGTAAACTGCATTAATTTTGTTTTAATAATATTTTAAATTAAAGCGAATTTACTTCGATTTTTTTTTAAATAACAGAAAACGTTTGTTATTCAGCAAATTGGATTTTCTGAATGCATAATTTTTCGAAATAGGTCATTAGCATATCACTTAACACTTAAATTTTATGCTATACAAAAGAATAATTAATGAAACCGTCGATCGTTAGCTGTTAAATGCTTCAAATCAAAATGATATCATCTCAAAACAGAAAAATTAAGAGATCGAAGAGATGAACAAAGATTAGTTGTAAAAATGTTTATATGTTATTTTTTACTTCGCGTCCTTTTCAAAATAGAAACTTATTAGCATAATCTTTCTTCGGTAGATTTTCAAACTCACGCGTGCGAATGTACATCAATGTTGCTGCCAATAACAAAATGATATCATTGTCAATTTTAAGTTCTAGAGCAAATTCTAGGAAAAAGAAAAATTTATGACCTTTGGTAAAGTAACAATTGTCAAGCGTCATCGTATTATAACAAATATTAAATTGCGATGTTAAAATTAAATTTTTAATCGAATTGACCAAAATTTTTTCTCAGTCTTTATTTTAGTTTGAATCAGCTCTCACTGTTTTATATTCATTTACTTACTAAGAAGAAGTTCTAAACGAATTTGAGTAAAGTAAATAAGAGTGCAGAAGTATTTAAGTTCAATAATATTTGTAAACTGCTAAGATCAATATTTTCCTAGTCTATTAACGAAAAATATCATTTTTTCTGAAGCATTGCTAAGAAAATCAAGATTACTCGAAATGACTACATTGTATATGCTTTTTACTGCTTCGCATCATTTTCTTGGCTCGCGTATGAGCTGATAAATACATTATTTCTAAAACTCAAATATACGAGATCTACATAGCAGGATATTTTCTAGTATTTTGCTAGTAAACTTTGAACAATCTTTAAATCCGTTCTGTTTAACTAGAATTAGTTGCGTAAACAAGTCGAAATTTCCCAATTTCGAAGACACGTTTGTTGGTAACTGGAGTCAATTATAAACTGATCGGTTTAGAAAACCCAGTGAATTTTCATAGAAAAGTTCGACGCCATCGTTCTCCATTTTTTTCACGCGCACAATATTCACTTGAAGCATATTCTCGGAGAATCTTAACTGTTTTATCAATCATCGAGCTTGTAAAATCCAGAGATTTTCGCCGGCAAATGTAAATTATCGCGCGCCGATGGTATACACCGCGGAAACAATAATTTCTCATTCATCATCGTCAACATCTCTCGAGCGCCACAGTCACAAAAAAAACCTTCTTTTTCCCAAAACGAGAAAACGCTAACTCGCATATAGTGGCTTTATTATTTTTTTTTTTTCAAAGCTAGGTATAATTAATAAGAATTATTCGTCCGGGAAAATCCAACGTATGCGAGTTTTTAAACCTTCGTATTATAAAAGCGCTCGGAAATCGAGTAGCGCGTGACGTAGCCGCTTTACCGCGAAATCATTGAAAGAGCGTATACAAGAAGGTTGTTATAAGGTGCCGCAACGTAATGTGTGTCAACGTATGCGCCTCTTTTGGGGAATATCGAGTAATAAAATATTTCAATGTCTCTCGCACGACTATTGTATCATCGACGAGGATGAAAATGACGTTAGCGTAGCACCGCGGTAAATTTGTTAGCGCTGCCGTAAAAATGTCAACTCCTCTTTTCAATAATTATTATAATTTTAAGCCTCATCATTCTTATATGGGAATTATCGCATCTTGCGATTTTCATGGTATAGCATCATCGCTAAAAGGTTTCGGGAGTAGATTCCAAATGTATAAAAATAAACAATTTTTATGTGTATGTAAAAATTTGCGGGATATAAATAAGAATTTAAACGCGTTTTGTCTTTTACTGTTTACTTTTACTGCCGTGTATCTTGGTACCTTCTGCACTAAAAATAAATATATAAATCCTGAAAGGTTGATATTTGCTTATCATAATATTGACAGTTACTGTGTCGAAATGTCTAAAACCTTTTAAATTTGTACACACAAGGCTTATAAGGATCTAATTGAAGTTCCTTACCTTTCCCTTACCTTTGAATACTTTTTGTCAAAGATACCAAACACAAAATTTATAAAATTAATTATCGTCAATAACATATAAATGATTTGTGTATTCTTTACATAACGAAACAATTAATTGGATAATAAAAGATTTTTTTATCGTATGTACAGTAGCCACAATAAAACATTAATATTCCTTTCATTGCGATATATTATCGTGGTACATTCGACGAGTAAGAAGCATGAATGCTTACTAAAGAAATAATTGTTTTTCAAATTCCTAAAGAACATTACGTCTAAAACTACAAAATTCAATGTGAATCAATATATATATATAATCTTATTATGGACTTAGGGGTGTACAACATTTTTCGATGACTAATAAAAAAATATTTGATTACGGAGTGAATAAAAAAAATGTGATTAAAATGTATCAATGTTTTCACTTTATAACAGATTAACAATTCACGTGAATTAAAACTTTTTACTTTCATAATGAAATTATAGATTATTATTATTCAAGAAAAGATTAATCCAAATAACGTTATACTTATCATGTTTCTGATATATACTATTCCGCAGTTTGTATAACATATACACATATAACTATGCGATATATATAATAATATTTTCTTTAGACAATATTTTCTTACCAAAATAATACAGTTCAATATATTTTTCATATATTTTAAAATTCTTTTTTTTTTCGGGTCACAACCAGCTCGATTGGTACACCAATTAAAAATCAAAAAATCATTCAAGAATCTCATTAAATCCGCGCAACTCCTTCCCGAAAACTATAACCATAACACTATCCGAAATAAAATAGCTCGAGGAGTAGAGGGCATAATATGGTGTCGCAACCGAATCCTACGCAGAAAAAACGAAACGAATTCATCGGCCTTTCTGTGACAAGGGTGGGCCCGGGGATAACCCAGAGAGCGAGTCTCTCGATGCACGCGAATACGCGGCCAATGGGCGGCGCTTGTTTATGTATTACAAGGCTCGTTTACGGAATCTCGGAGATTAACTCATCGCGCATGTATAGCGTATACAACACGTGCCTGCGGTGGTCGATATCCAACTCCGGGGAGTCCCCACTCGCTTCGACTCTTGAAATTCCCAAGCCGAGAGTCTCCGAGAGTCTCTCCTCTGTGGCTAATGCCTGCAAGATCGATGATTGCCGATATCGTCTGCCATTGATTCCTTTTTTTCTTTTTTTGACGGCGCTCATTGTCTATTTTGCGACGTCGCTCTGTCTGGAGATTCGCACATCTTGGCTGCCCGAAGAATCGGTTTGCTTTATTTTACGCCGCATCGGCATTTGGATTGAGTGCCTAATTTCGGCTCATCTTTTACCTAGTTTATTATCGCGATCGGTCGATTATCTTGGGAATTGCTTTTTTAAGAAGCTAAATAATGGAACTAGTTTATTAGATGCAGCCTGTCCCGAATATGAGATATGCTTATTTTATGCAACTTTTATGATCGGTAAAAATAGAGTTTTGAAAAATGTTATGAAATACCGGAAAAAAAAAAGTTCCGCTCTCAAAGCGTTTAGCAAGTTTGCACATACGTTGAGCTTCTAATGTTTGATTTTCAATCGGCATTAAACTAAATAAATCTTCTTCAACGAATCGATTCAAAGTGACCTTTACACGTGTGCTTGGTAAAATTCAATTCTCACAAAGAAATTGATAAACATCAGGATAACGCGATTAAGTATGGTTTCACTGCTTATTTCAGCTTTTTTATATATGGAGTAAAGGCAATTTTCATTCGGTATTCATTACGGATACACAAATGAATTAATTTATCAGGCTTTAAATATAAAAAAGTGCAGGAAATTTAAAGACTTCCTTGACTCATCCCGAAGCACAATGGAAAAACTACGATTAATGATCGTACGATCAAATTAGGAAAACACGCATTTTGTCATATCTACATCTCACAATTGAATCTTTCCAACAAAAGGCGTCATTAATCCATTAACAGTCGCTAATCATATCCCATTAGACAGGCGCTGATACACTTTTCCCCAAACACGTCCGAAAACTCGGATAGCTGCAAAGTATAACAAGACAGTCGATGTGAGTACAAGTGTAAGAGGAAACGATTCAAGGTCTCGGCTATAACGAGGATCGTTGGGTTCGATTGACTTTTTGCTGCCGCGGCGTATCCCAGGATATAATTACCGCGATAGTCCGCGGCCTATGTGCAGGAGAGGAGAGCCCGTCATATTTTCGAATCGAGGAGATTTTCTCACACGCGCACAACGTCGGGACGACGTCGGGGATATTTATGGCTCCGCTGTGTGCCGGCAACCGATTAAACGGCCTTAATGAGACGCTATTATTTAACATGTAATAACGCCGCGCGAGCGCCGACTATTGCTGATCTATTGCGAATGCCGCGACGTGGATTGTATCGTGTAGCTGAGATCTCCCCTTTTCTCTATCTCTTCGCGTCGTTCTTTTTTTTTGCTTCTCTTCTTATTATGGCTCGTGATGTAGCGCGAGATGATGAACGGCACTGCGGCTTTCAAAGTTCGCTCTCTGCTTCTTAGCGTGTAGCGCATTTTTTGTCGACTGCGGTTTTTTTGGCCCATCTGCCGCGCGTCTGAAACGTTCTAAAAATCTCATCTTTTTTATGCACGTCTCGAATGGTCGAATGTGGAGGCGATTCCTTCCTGGTAATAATTCAGGGTAATTCAACAAATAATTTAGTTTTCAAATAAGAGCTTTCCCAAGATTTAGATTTGATATTAAACGCGATGAAAATTTTTCGATGAATATGAAATTACAAAGTGGATCGTTAAAAGATTAAGCGATCCTTTTTAATCATCCTTTGGTAGTAAAGATGTGAAATAGATATGTAACTGCATTAACGATGACACAGAAAATTAATTCTAAGGTCTCTGAAATCATCTATGATTTGTTATACGTACGATTACTAATAAATGCGTAGTTCACTAAATGTAGACACACGGGGAGCACTTAATCTACTTTTTGAATCGATTTCCATTGGATTTTTGCCTTCGACGTCAAAACGTATGTAATTTCTTTTCCTTGAGATTAGAAACTGCTCAATCACCAAACGACTGTATATTCCTTGTTATAAAATAGCTTAGTAATTACTCGAGAGAAAATTTTTTTCTTTTTTTTTCATCTCTGTCAAAGAACTGTTTGAAAATGAATGATCGGATGATTCAAATTGATATGGCTTTGTGAATGTTGTCTTTCATTGTGCAGATATATATGCCTTTAATGAAAACCCGTTAAATCGGATTTTTTTATGAAGGTACGAAAAAATCATATTTATTTATTTAAAATGTGTTTGTAGTTATTATGGTCAGTAGATTTTTCATTGAATTCATTTATAATAGCAACTAAATTATGTAATACATAAAATAATCAGTTATACGGTATGATTTCAAATACTTTTTATGAAAATTACGTAATTGTAACATGTACTTTTGTAATTCTTAAAAATACAAAATTTGTAGCTTACAAATCTAACAAAAAACTAATTGGAACAGTTTTTGGTATAAAAAGACGAATATAATTTCTTGGTCTCTGTTCAATGTGATAATATACAATGAATGACATATTTTTTCAATTTTTTTTTGTATCAAAGCGTTGAACTGATTCATACAATATTGTGAGATCAGTATTGGCCGGCATTGTTACATAGACGGTCTATGTAACAATGCGCAAAAGGAAAAAAATTAAATCGATGTAATTATTTCCGTAATTATAATGTCACGTTTTGACATTTTAGTCAATAAACATTTGATGATAAGATTATCAAAGTTTGAAGAAATCTGTAGTCGATATATACTTATTTACATTAAAGTCCGATATGTATTTGGTCAAATAAGTCTTCAGTTTGGAAATGAGGTAAGTTTTTATTTTTCATATATCTTTAAAAAATCATCGCAGCTTACAATTTTTTTACAATATTCTGCTTACAAAAATTGATTGACAAGTCGAAAAATAGTAACAACTTGTAATGTAGTCGATTTTTAATCCATGAACAAGATCTAAGATCGCACAAAATTTTTTGATTCGCTTTTGATAAGTGCACGACTCCAATAAAATCGTCACTAGCATTTGATTTGATTTGTTTTAAATAACTTGTACTCTCTTAAACTTATACATTATTATCGCTATTTTATATTAATTAATTGTATGTTCGGATACTTATACGTTAATTGTCTGCAGTCTTGATTATTGATTACTTTAGAATCGAGAATGGACATGTAAAAGAACCGCCGGGAAAGATTCAAACGGTGTAAAATTGTGAATTTCTTCAAAGCAATTATTTTCTTGGGTATATCCCAGGCAAAAACGGGTAAATAAGTCAGCACCAAATCATTTTGATGCAACAACTGTTCAACAATCACATTGTTATAATATTTTCGACACAAAGTGGACTAATTGCAAGCACTATGAATTTTGCGTGGGATTCTTTCAACATTCATTATTCATTAAAATGTTATTCCATTACTTTGTTTAATCGACCAGTATTGATTTAATACTGACTAATGAGCGCATTAAATTATGTGAAATACAGAAAAAAAAAACAATATTGTATTGATTAAACAAGGCGGTTTTTTTGTTGCAAAGTCATTTACTTTGCTACATTTGATTTTGTGTTTAAAAAAAAACTGCAAAGTCCTATATACTGGGACGCAAGAATTCTATGTACAAATGATTCTTCTTTATCCTGATAATAGCTGCGACTACGCGAAGCGCAAATGCAGTTCTCCGCTCGGTTTCTTGTAAATTTCGCACTCCAGGTATTGATTTACGCGTGGCGCTGCCTCAAATATAATCGCGCGCCCGAGTAGAGATGAATAATACACCTTGTAATACGCTTTGTAAGCGCGTGCATTTTAGAAGTTTCGAGCGCGGCTTTTATGCTCTCGAGGTTGAGTTCTACCCTACATTTTCAACAAAATATTCGAGTATTTGCTTTCCTGCGAAACGATATTGTTAGTAGAAAGTATTGTATTGACATTGTTCGAAAAAAACTATTCGTGTCGAGAATAATATTATTGCTAGTTACTTGTATATAGTAACATTCGAGGCATTAATAATTTATTGTTTCAGTTAAAAGTTTGTGTTAAACATTTTTAACTGAAAACTGAATAAAATAGAATACAGCTTTTATTTTATACGAAAATCAGTTAAAATAGTATTGCATAATAGTATTGTATTCACAAGTTAGAATAGAACTCTTCCTTGATTCGTAAAACCATACAATGGAAAATCCTCGAGAGGCAAAAGAAAACTTGGATACGATTCATCGTTTAAATAACAAAATACTATATATATATTCTCTAGACTAACAATATACTTTAAAATAATAAAGAAAGAAAACGCACTTTTAGAATTTCGAAGGCTAACAATGTGGAATTTCGCGTTCCCTCTATAAATCGTCTCATAAGGCCGTGAAAATGGTTTTTCTCTTTTTCTTTCTTAATAATTTCTAAAATTATTAAATTATTGTGAACTCTTCACATTACTCTGAATTCTCTTCATTTTTCTTAACTAACCTCGATTGCTAAACATTTTAAAAACAATAAAATAAATCTTGAATCGCTTAAGAAAAATGACGCTGCTTTTCCAGCAATGATTCAAATTCTTAACGAATTCAACAAAGTTCTTTAATCGCAATTCTACTATACTTATTGCATGTTAAAAGAGATTCGGGCGAGACGACGGATCTCACCGATGTAGACTATTTTGGTTTTCCTCTCATTTATACGATATTCAATAGTCCTCTTTGAAACTGCATGTTAGACGTTACGTGACCTTGTTGCGTAGCACTCTTAATGACTTCCATCCACCTGGAGAAAAAAGATTCGATTATAATATTTCATGCGTGACAAAAATTAATCATAATTCAAAATAGTTTTTCTTTTCCTGAACTTTATTATAATTTAAAATAAATGCGTACCTTCCAAAGGTGTAATCGCTCTCTGCTCTGAAGAAATAGACGTGATTCTTGAAATGTAACTTGAAGACAAAATCCTTGTTAATTGCGTCCTTCTCCGAGGGCTGGGAAACGGCGTAGCCGAGTAGCGGCAGACAAGCCAAGGGGAAATCGTCCTGGTGTGATTTGTAGAAGAAAAGACTGAAGTTGGTGAACACGACCCAGAGCTTTTGCCAGCCATTGCTGTTCTTGAACTTACGCAACAGGAAGCCACTCAGTTGGTTCTGTTGAAAACAAAAAAATCATTATTCTTTTATTCTTTGAATGTATTAAAACGTAAATTTTTCATCTTTAAAAATAACTTAAATTTTTAACTTTAAGCTGTCATAAGTAGTTGTTTTGCAAGTTTAATCGACGACTGAAATTGAAGTTAAGCGTTTCTCCGTAAGGAAAATAAATAAATTTCGAATTTTAATCAAAAGTGTAAAAAGCAATAATTAACAATACTTCATTTACACATCGTCACAGAAACTGAAAGTTAATATAGAGAATGTTCCGTTTACTCGTGTACAATATGATCTGGCGACAAGGGTTAAACCTAATAACCACGGCACGACGCGCGGAATGCGCTCAATTACCTGGAAGGCACGCAGTTGGTCGCTGTAGCTGATGCTCGTATTTCGATGCCAGCACATGTGGACTGCGGTGTTGATCCTCTGGGATGCTTTGGCACCGCCGCAGCTCGCCCGATCCCCGTCGCATCCGGCCCCATCTCCTACCTCATCTACCGATCCTAAGACTGTAATTTTATCATTTTTTTTCTCCATAATGCCACTGTACAGTTAGTTAAGCTATTTATATTTTATATACGAGACAAAATTCTAATGTTATTTCTGTTAACTTTTTTTTGAACGCCAGTATATTTCTTGTTAGCATTATCGAGATAATACATATTAATTTTGATTCGTGATTGTGCTTTCAACTCACTGCATGTTTTCAGATTGAGATATGGCATTTTTCCATCCATCGAGTCGGTCTGTGCGATGGTCATATTGAGATCCTCCAGCCATCGTTCCTTCTCTTCCTCGCTACTCGCAGCAACAGTCAGAGATCTAAACAAACAATTACATATTTTTATACATCATTTGCATGCACAACGCGCGAATTGCATTTCAAATAAAAGTCTATTCTTGAACTAAATAAGTGACTCGTATGCTACTCACTGATTTCCAATGCCGTGGATGACGAAGGCATAGTCGGTACCGGTTTTGTTGTCGTTCTCCTGGATCTTCATGTTCTTGAGGGGCAACTGTCCGTGAACCCTGAAGCACTGCATTGGCTGCTGAGATCGGAATGTATAGAGCAGCACGTCGGAAAACTACGGTAAGACCAAATGTGACGCTGGTATATTCAAACTGCTTAAAAGTTTTTTCCCCCTTGATTACAAATATGGTTTGAAAATAAATTATCTTACCAAGAAAAACATTCTCTGCTGGAAACCCTTCCGACTGTACTTTTGCAGGCAGCCCTGCCTTATGAACCTCCGGCCCTCTTGTACCAAATTGTCAAAGCCGCTGATGTCCCGCTGCAATTCGCACAGCTGCACCAGGTTCTCCTGTCGGTCAACAAATTCCAAAATAACTCATCCTTATTCTCACAACGAGAAATACCTATATAATATTAAATATAGTATCGTTACAGCCTGGTGAAGGACGGTCAGTCCCTCGAGCAGAGTCTCCCCCAATCTGTCTCTCGCAGCCAAGCAGTCCTCAAAGTCCGTGTGATCCTTGGGATAATGGTCCAGCAATCGATCGATAATACTGTTGTAATGGAGTAGACGCTGAAGGGGCTTGAGGAGGAAGCTGGTCAGGGGCAGGTAGCAGTGCTTCTGGGCCTCGAAGTCGCTGCAGAGCTGCTCGAAACGCTTTGAGGTGCGCATCGAGTACTCCAGCTTCTCAAGGACAGGGAGCAGATGCTCCAGATACTGGTCGTAGAGCGGCAAGACGTTGAGCAAGGTGTTGTAGAGGAAGTCGCCGATGTTGTGACGGGCGTTGCTCTCCCAACGGGTCAGACGGGATTCCATCTCGCGGAGGCAGGGCTCGTGAGCGTCGGCCAGGAGCTCGATTAGCGTCACTACCGAGTCGCCCTCGCTCTCCGACTCCTTGGACAACTCCTCGCGGAACCACTGCGGCACAAACGATATTTCTATATTTATCAATTTCTAGCGTGAAATCCTAGACTTTCGTTCCGAATATCTCCTTTGATTATTATATTGTTGAAAAATATTTGGCGCTTCATAAATGCAAAATGTAAATCAATTAAATTTTACGATTACTTATGGAAAGATAAAAAGTAGATCATCAACAAACATATACTGCTAGAAAAATATTATTAATCTTAATTCGTTGTCACGAAAACCAAGTCCGATAATTTTAGCACGCTCGGTGCTTATCGCGCGCGTGACATTTTTTTGCCATGGCGCAAACGCAAGTAGTCTGAAGATCATTGACCGCCGAACGACCCAACAACGCGTATTTAAAGTATTTCCCACATTTCGACATCCATACTTAAGATTTCCGCAAATATAAAAGTGTAAGAGTTGCACGTACGACATTGATGATCTCGAGGTCCTTCTTGTAAGTCCTCTCGGTCATGAGCAGCTCCTTGGATATGAAGTAGGCCTTGTCGGTGGGCCAGCGTTTGGTCTTCCTGACGTCGGCGTCATCGGCCAGGTCACCGTTCCTCAAGGGCTTAGCCGGACTGAGTTCGGGCGGCGTGAGGTTGCCGATATCCTGGACGCAGCTGCCGTTCGCCAGTCGCGACCTCTCGGGCGTGACGCGGGCCGAGTTGTTGTACACCGAGTTGTTGTTCTCCGGATCTTCTGCATCTTCTGTAAGGTACGATCCGTTATAAAATCGTGATATGGCTGTTTGCGCCGGCTGTTCCTGGGTCTTTTTTTTCTTATTTCGGTTGTGGAGTTCGAATGGACTGGAAGCGTTCGAGTTGAATATTTTTTTAAGTTAGGCGGTAATTTTATTTTCGTAATGTATTTATTGAAAGTAATTCGAACGATTTCAGTCCATCGGGGTGTGTAAAATACGTATTGCAAATTTAAAAGGAACGTGGCAAAATATAAATATTTAGCAAAAACTGTATCCCAAACGTAAAGGATAATAAAGAATAATAACGAAAACTAACAATTTATAAAATTATGTATATAGCGCTTAGAATCAAAAGTAAGAAGCTAGCAAAGAAATTAGCATGCTCGTTCACATTGTAAGGAAAAAAAAATCTTATCAACGTGATGTTTTTCATTGCGAACAATATAAGAAGCGCCCGTTTATCAAGTACGAAGCCTTGAACTAAATGCTTTTGGTCGCGTTTGCGGGTGTTTACGAAATGAAGTAACGGCTCAATTGGAGCGTGATATCAGTGACCGATATTTTAAGGGTCTAATAGTTCATGACTATACGTGCATAAAACGAAAAAACATTGCCACTAGCTGATATTACGCTTCGACCGCACTATCGTACAGGTTCAATTTATACAGATTTATCCAATTTAGGCATGCTGTTGAAAATATGTTGTATCGCTACAAAAACTTACATATAAAAACAAAAGATTGAACGTAAATATTTATCAAATAAGTGCGTTAAAACTCATAATTTTTTATTAGTCTTTTTACGATCAAGGGTAAATAATAAAGCAAGATTACAACAACTATCAAAACTGTGTTTCGTAACAACATTAAGGGGCAAATCAAATTAGATCTGCGTTCAAATTAAATACGCAGTTGCGACAAAGTGACAACTACAAAGTACAGAGAATAAACCTGACGAGTGTAGAGATTACTTTTCAAAATACAATTGTAAACATTAATCAAGACAATCATAAATGCACTACACGACAACTAACTAACTAACTGGAATCTTGATAACAAAAAGAAAACACTTAACAAGACATAAAAGAGTTCACAGCTAATAAAAGGTTGTTTCTTTCTCTGGGATTTACTCACACATGGTATTGTCATCCAGTCGACCAACAATTCCAGGAGTGCGATAAAAAGATACGAAATAATAACGGCAAAGAAAACCGCAATAACGAGAAATAATAAGAGGGAATATAAAGTAAAAATCAAAGGCGGGATAAAGAGAACGTGTCGATTACCGTTATCGAAAAGAAAGATCTCTGAAGTCTGACAAAAGTAGTGAAATATATAAACAATATGAAATATATTGTACAATGTGACTTAAATAATGTAACGTAATGAATGAGTGTCGAAAAACTTTAGTAAATACTATTTCAATTTCTTTAAAATGTTTGCCATATCAATAGCTTATTGAATCGGCAATCAAATATTGCACAACCAAAGATTTATTTCGAAAACGTATCGACAAAATAAATCATAAGACTCAAAGAATATAATTAAAGTTCATCAGGATTCTAGGGTTTTGTTTTATCTCTGCATCGGCATCTAATACAAACTTAAAGTCAAGGATACTGAAGACATTGGGTAACAAAACCAAAATAAAGCTGCAACGCAGTAAAACAAATAATAGAAACTATAAAAAGAACGAAATCATTAGTACGCCTGTGAAAGTGACTTTGTATATAATTTATTATCATATCATATGTATATTAAGTAAATGTATCAATAATCAATGTACAATAAACTTCCTACGACTGGAATTGGCATTTTTTTCCTCATTTTCCTCATAGACTTGCATACCCTTTGCTTCCCCGAGACAATCTCTATTTTTTTTCTTTTTTTTTTCTTTTGAAAACGCTCCTCGGGGAAACGCGCACGTGATTATAACGGATGTAATGTAGAGTTGTAACAAGTATTACGTTATTAAACCATTCCTCCGATAATTATTGTATCATTTTTACTTTATTTTCTTTCTTTTTTAATCCTTTCTTTCTCGTCCTTCAAAAATTACACGAATACAAACAAAGAGATTCATTGCAACGAATATAATATACCTTTACATATACTGTATATTCATAATCTATATGTATATACCACTTTTTTCCTCGTTTTTTTTTGTTTTGCTGCACCGTTTTTTTTTTGCAAAAAGAAACGACTGGTTTTTTTTTTTTGACATACAAACTACCACCGTGTGCTACTCAACTCTCGTACAGTCTCGGCCTTTTCGAACAGGACATTCCAACGTAAGATCACTCGAAAAGCGTTGATCTCAAGTTAGAGCTATATTCTCATTCTTTTCTGAAATGCACATGTGTCCTTTTCTTTCTCGTTAGATTCAAACAAATTTCTATAAATGTACCTTTATTTTTGGTTTTCCTTCGTACGGTTAAGTTAGCCGACGACGAGCAACATCCATTTCCCAGCCGAGAATCTCTTATTTTTCGAAAAGCTCCAAGATTCTCTCGGCGAAATTCGGATGCTCTTCGTCGCGCGAAAACGTGATTACAAATTATTTACAATAAATTTTCTCAAATTTGTTTCAGTCAACCAATCGTTAAACGTCCTTGTTCGTGGTTAAAAAAGTCATCGGTGTTATATATCGTTCGTTCGAATGAAAAATCAAAGAGCGGAACTCTTTCTCGGTGGACGAGACGAGAGAACGACGTGAAAATTATTATTGCTAGATAATAAGTATACCATAAGTTACAGAGTAGCGCGAGGAAAGTAAAATCAAGTGACAAGCCGCGGCGACCTGCTCTTCGAGCCATTCCGAGGTCATTTATCGTTTGGAAGACGCGAGGTACTGAAAGATTACTCCTTTTGTTAATATTACTTCTCTCTTCCTTAAAAAGATATACAATTTCAACTATTTTATACAACATAATAAAGTTGGTGCGTCAGTCAAGTCTCAACGAAATTGGCTATATGTTCCTTCGCTCCTCGTCGCTTTGCTGAAACCTCGCGCGCGATTGAGATCGTGAATACCTATATATATATATATATTTATTTTTTTTTTAAACAAGAGGGTGTCGAGGCAAATCTACGATTGTACAGAGAATAGGACGCGTGGGCTATCGGAGCGACGAGGAGCGAAACTGTGGGAGAAGTCTTCTTTTATATAATTGGACCATGCCTAACATGCAGTAAATTACATAGTCACTCACATAAATTTCAAAGGGTAAGAAAATTTCGAATATATATATATATATATATAAAGGGTATTAGCTATTATGTGTGTATCGTCGACTTCGCGATCGAGTATAATAATCTAAATCACACGTGTCTTTGTTCTTGTTTCAGAGAGATCTACATAAGTAATGAAAGAATACAAAAAGAAGTATAAGAAATTGAAGCGGTTAGAAAAATAATGTGCGTGGATATTTCAGTATATCATCGGCGTTACCTGTGACGTCTCAATATATCAATATATTCATCATATTGCAATATTACGCTGTTCGTATAAATACGATTAAGGTTTAGTTTTCGAAATTTTTCAAGCTCACTTTTAATAACAGAGTGTGCCGTTATAACGGGAGTAGGAGAACGACTAGAAACGACCAAATCGGATCATGATACGAGAACGTAAACTTTTACGAGGAAATAAAAGTACCGACGTCACAGGCGCGAAATACGTCATTCACATGCGACGATCTCTTATATTTTGGAAAGAAATGAAGTTTGAAATATAGATTTAAATAAGTATAGTGTGGAGGAACAGTAAAAATTAGTAATATAATCGGCTTAAATATATGTATATATATACTGATTGGGTAATATCATGATTTTAGATAAGTAAATAAATAAGTAAGTATATGACATAGTCTTGCCAATGATCCGGTCCGTCGAGCAGGCGAACTCAAAGGCAAAGAGGAGTAAATCGTGACGAGTGGCAGTGATCGGTGATTACTATGTATATATATATAATATATTGTCCGTCAAAAAGCAGAAACCCCTGAGTGTTCAGATACACGATGCCACGAGTTTTTTTTTGTAAGTATTTAAAAACAAAAAAAGGTTGAGGTAACGATAATACGTTGTTTTCAACAATTATTGTAAAGACGTCTGTCAGGAGTTTGCACTTTTTAACGTGATATACAATTGAAATGGGTCGCTACGTAATGGTTCACAGGTGTATACATTTATGTATAATAAGTATACAAATTTGGGTATAAAAGTTGTAAATAGATGCGGGAAGGTCAGTACCACACAACACTTCAGTCATTTAAAAAGGGATTTGAAGCGGTTACTTCAAGATCAATCAAGTCAGAGAGTTTTTATACCTTACTTTACTGGGTTTAGGATTAAATTTTACTTAAGTAGAGAACATTGAGATATTGATGAGAAAATGAGTTGATTACAGATGAATTATTTTCAATCTTGATAATATTAAATACGATCGTTTTTAAAAGTCATTTATAACAAGTACACGTAAAAATGATCTTAAAAATGCATATCATTAAGTATAAATCACAGTTGTAAATTGAACTCACATTATAGGATTGATTTGCTTATTCCACAGATTTAACAATTTCCAAGAGAATTTAACACGTTCAAAGATTTAAGGTACAAGGGTGACTTTTAAAAGGCAATTTAAATTCGTATTCTTTTGTTCGTTTGTTTGTACAAATCGTGTGTTGATGATGATGATGATGCTGATGGCGGCTGGATAGACACGAGATAAAATGCTACTGACGAAAGTGCACCTATGCGGGAATTACTTTGACCAAAAAACAGAAACTACAACAATAAGATGTTCAACTCGAAAAAGTTAACTACCTAGAGGTTCATAAAAAACAATTAGCTACTGCGAGACGATTTATTTCAATGGATAACCTACGACACTAATGCAAAGAAGCTAGAAAAAGATGATTATCTGATATCTAATGTTTGAAACAATGATAGGATCAGAGATTGACATGTCATTAAAGTTTTGTTATTCGTTAACGTTGCAGTGCCATTCGAGCATTTTGTTCTTATCAATTGATCCGGTTATAAATCATTGTCAGAGAGAGCTTGTCAATCGCTGTATGCTTGTGAGTGAAAATGTAATAGAGAGGAGAGTAAATGAGGTATCAACAGCTACGATTGTGAAATGATATTTGTGAACTACAGCAGATAGTCTCTATTTGGTGATAATCGTGACATTTGTTTTGTTCGTATCGTGAATTGAGATGTGATAATTGAAGTGTTGAATAAAAAAAATATAAAAAGATTATTACTTTCTCTAATAGATACGGCAAAAGTGTGCGTAATTTGATCGATGTTCATCAGAGCAGAAGATCCGATATCGACGGAATCGTGCTTCCTCATTCTGATCTGATTCATCATCTATATTATACTTGTTACGGTTTGCTGTTGGTGAAGGTGCTTGGAGAGACAAGCAAAAAAACTGTGGGTGTGGTGATCGTGAGAGAGATAGCGTGTAGATACATCTCGGTGAGTGAATTAAAGAAATGGCATAGAAAATATAAAAGAAAACACCGTTGATCGTTTCGTTAAATCAAAAGCGTCGCGAGGGCATTAGTTTCAGCCGACTCGCTCGCTCCTCTCTCTCTCTCTCTCTCTCTCACTCTCGAAGCTACATAATAATATCATGGAGACAAGGCGAAAGATGATCCGTGTGTGTTGCGTTTGCACAATTGGCCCAGACAAGAACGAGCCTGGCTGACCGTCGTCCTACACGTACGCTTAGCTAGAGAGCTTCGCCCCCATATGGTTAACAATCGCTTCATCGTGGATAGATAGGTGTGGTGACCGGTAAGAAGCGATTGGTCAGGTTGCGGGGCGTCGCGTGAACCATTACGTTACGCACCTGGTTCACCCGGTAAGGCACGTGCCAAGCCGGCGAGTTCACGTACCCGTTCTGGTAGTTCCAGCGGTTGTAATCACCATCACCACCACCTGTCAAGAAGCACTTTGTCTTTAACTGAGCTTCGCTTGCCGAATTCCTTCCTCTTTCTCTCTCTCTCTCTCTTTCACTCTTAGTTGTGTGGTGTGTGTGTTCGTGTGTGTGTTTCATTCTCTTTTTCATTCTCGAGGAAAAATTGAAAACTGATGTATAGAATAAGTGCTTCCGTGAGGGGTATAAAAGAATTGTGCATCTGACTTTGTCGCTTAGTGATGTCTGGCTGGACATTGTGAAAATCCTTTTTCCAAATTATTAATTTAGATTTGTTGCATGATTTCGAAACAATATTTAGAAACTAGATTTTCAGTGTTCAGAGCTTCATAATGTGCAAATATGAGTACCGTTTCAACGTATCCGGAAAAGCCTCGACCGCTAGGAGCAATCGTATGAAAGGAATGTGTCTTTAATCTTTTATCTGATAAGCTCGGAATTATTCACGTTAAAATTTTCTTTGACTTTGACTACTAAATACCTTGTTCCCCTAATTGCAAGTGTAATTATGATCTTTAAATTACGCTATATAACTATTGTGTGTCGAGATATTGTTAATTGATAATGATTACAATATATCAGTCATTCGCTAATACTGAAACAGCCAAATAATGAATGAATTTGACATGCCGTGCGCGGATGGTTTTTCGTAAATGTTTTTGTCTCTTGTGCCTCGTACGGACCGAGCAAGGGGATTTACATCGTTCTTTGGCTTTTCATTTTTTTTTTCTTTATCTTTTTACAAAAAGAAGGTAATGGTATTGCCGTACCGAGGCGCACAAGGTCATACCGAACTCGGCGAATCCGCACAATAAAAGTGCTGTCATTTATGCTAAGTCTCTTATACTATTACGCTATTAATAACAATCTCGCAAGGTTCGAATGAGCATTACCTATAATGTCGTATGTGAGATAACAAAATGATACGGTGATGAAGAAAATGAAAGGAGGTTGTACAATGAAATGGTGGATTGTGAATGATTGAAATGCCGAAATGAAAGTAAATAAAGGACGCGTAAAATTGTGCGACCAGCGGATATATTATAGTATTATTATAAAGATGCATCAAATGCAATTCTGAGGACGCAGCACTGCCAATTCAAGGAGACATGATTTACGTGTACGTTATTTAAATGTATCCTTTATTTTTAAGCAAAGGCGCTTCTTTTATATGGGTTTGATTATGTTCTACTGTTTAAATACAGTTAAATTCGTTTACATGTACCAAAAACGAAACGACACATTAAAATACTTTTTTTAGAACATCTTTGCATTTTAGAAAATCTTTTATCAAAATCGCGATTTATTCCATAAATTGACAGGACTGCAAGTACATGGTCGCGGCATAGCATTCGGGGCTAATCCGACAGTATACAGCAATATCAGTTCGATGCTTCGTCGCGACCATTACGAGACATATGACAAATTCAAGAGTCGATATTTCTAGAACAATTGAGTGCATGACGAGGTTGAACAAAAGAGTAACTATGTGATGGTTAAATGAACAGAAACGAAATAAAAACAGGAAAAAGAACGATGACTGATTGATTCAATGATGTGTACACGTAAATTGGCCCAATCGCATGCTTTATATTACCAAACTTAAAAAGAAAAATCTGGTTACACCACACATTATCTAACAGGAGGATTTGGGTCAATCAGACCCTAAAACAGTCTTAACGACACATTAACAATGTAGTAACAACCAAATCTCTCGCTCGAGGTCGCATCAACGAATTCGCATCGGAGCGCGCGTCAGGTTTGTATATAATGGGCGTTTCACGCTCGCGGCGTCGGCAATTCTCTGCTTCTTTTTTTTTTTTTTTTTTTATTCATCAAATAATGAACGCGAGACGAATGGACGCCGCAGTCGATGAGTCGGTACCCGGCGTGGCTTTTCCCGTGTATCAAACTTTTGCATGCCATTTCGTGACAGCGCGCAGCGGAAGCCCTCGACGAAGATTGAAAGACATCCTACTTCCAATTTTCCAAAAAAAGCACAGTTTTTTTTTTGTTCACTTTTCTTTCCATAACTTTTATATCTTAAATTATCGTATGTTTATTTTTTTTTTCTTTCATTAATCGAAGAATTCGCCTATTTTTGTTCTATCTAACCTATGCTACAAATCATCGATTCAAATACAAGTTTACCGTCGTTAATTTTCATTTTATCGTCGTCTCTTGACTCTTTAACTTACTCGAGTAAGAAACGTCGCATTTCTCGTAACGTAATTATACCTCCCGTTTCAACTCGATTGCGTGGAAGAGGAAGGAAAAAAGGGGGTAGAGAACGAGCCGCTTCGCTCTTGCCCGTTTTATATAAAAATGTGCACGATGAAAATGGTATAAAAACTAGGCACGCAATTCAAAACGAAAGTAGTCGGACTTTGGCCTCATAAAAAGTTATCATTTTTTTTTTAATCTCTTCGATGGCGTGTTTAACGAGGACAAACAATGGAATCGCTCGTGAACTTTTTAAAAAGGCTGAGTGACAATCGACTGCCTCTATACTTCGTCTCTGTAAGAATTGTCGGTTCTGACAACTATAGTTTAATATTTATTCCGGTCGGGTATCTATTATCACGAATTAGTTCTTGTTTTAAAAACAAACGGCTAAACTACGCATTATAACTCTACTAAGGTAGATAGGACAAGGACGAGGTTCCGTTTTAAAAATCTACTTTGAGCAGCTTCTTCGCCGACTGCGATATCCAATATAGCGTATCGTATCTACCTGATTCTTTTTCACCTCTTCTTGTTTTTTTATTTAAGATCAGCGATGATTGTCGTTCTCGTAAACACATTATTCTTAAAACAGCTCTTTCTTCGCTTCCCCTTCTCGTAAGCATCCGATTATCGCTCAGTTATTAAGGGGATCCATGTGCAAAACAACGTGCCTTATTAATTGGTTTTTCTTGATCACTACTTGTGGACACATAACAAACAATTTTTCGTTGGAAATGTGTATACTTATTTTAATATTTTGTGTGGAACATTTTGATCGTTTTCGTGTTTTTTTTTTATTTTATTGACACAGTGAAATTATGCACCATAATCGTTACATTGTTATCGAGTTACTTGTTCACTTCTCCTCGCATTTTTTGGTGTATTATCCGTAACTACATAAGTCAATTCCGTGTGACTCCAATTCAATTCCATTGCTTGGAGATGCGTAAGTACTTTTTTTTTTACCCAAAGCATCTTATTACTATTCGATTGACTTTCTTCGCTTTCTAAAGCATTTGAGAATTTACTTGGGTTCGATAATATTCGCAGTGATCTATTGCGTTTTTCGTTGTGTTTTCAAAACAAAAATTGTCTTGCCATAATTCAGTTAACACCGATATTATATACCTTTATTTTTCAACTATTTTCAATAGAATCATCACTTTTAGCAGTCTCGCCTATTTTTGGATTCAGACAATTCATCGTTCTCATCGTCTTCTATATCGATGCTTGGCTCCGGAAGTAACGGAGGAGGTATAGTAGCCACGTCAAAACTGGAGTCGGTACTCGAGACAATTTGCCCATCTTTGATTTCCAAATCCACCACTACTCGATGTCTTCTCTGCTGTTTCTTTCTTCTGAAAGCTCTCTGTCCTCGATCAGGTGTATGTCCCGGACTATCCATGCTAGAAGAAGTATCGCCTTCACTTTGAGGGCTTCTGCCTGATGAATATGCGAGCGTTTTCGTTCGTATTTGCGCTTTTATTTGCATTGGTGGACTGGAAGTTGTAGATTCTCCACTTAAGCTCGTTGTAGAATAATATGGTGTAGATTTAGCTCTGATAGGAACCACTACTGGACGTTTAGTGGACGTTGTTCCATAACGTCTTGGATCCTGAACTGGATCGGATCGAGCTCTGTCAAATTTACGTCGGTTTTGTGGATCTTCACGCAAAGGTCTTTGTTCTTCAAATGACCAATCATCCTCGTTGGATCTCGATATCGATATTGAAAATCCAGCATATCCTTCGTGCATATCCTCGGAGCTGTCACCTCTGTTTACCTCCATACGGACTTGATCTCCACTGGAATATCGCATGGCCGGAACATTGTCATAAAGTTGATCTTCGTCTTCTTCTGGTATGGGTCCAGGAAGATCAACAATGTCAGGTAATAGATCATAAGCTTCTTCAATCGCTTCATCGTATTCATTTCTCAACGTTATTCTAGGTGGTGATATATCTTGAGCTTGGGCCAACATTGCAGCATTATCATCTTCAAACTGCTGTTGTCTTTGCATCTCGTCAAATTGACTCTCAACGAATTTACGAGCTTCATCAAATTCGTCCTTTGATTCATCAAAATGTGCGTTATCTTCGTCTTGTAATTGAGACTGTTCTTCGTTGTACTCTTGACTTGCGCCTGGAAGACTAGGACATTCTATAATTTGGCACTTAGAGTTTGGTCTCATACTTGTCCCACTTTTCTCTGAAGTAGTTGTGTCACTCTGACTTTTATCACCACCCACAGAATAATATTGCTGAGGTATAATAGTCGTGCTACCAGACCAATCAGAGATAGAGGCACCCAATTCGGCAAGTGAGTTATCATCCGATTTCGTACCAGAATACTGACAAAATTGTAGAACAGTGTTATTAGAACTTGACCATTCAGACATTGATAAGCCCATTGAAGTATCTTCACTATGCGAGGAACCTGTAATATGAGAATTGGAGCGTGGTCTTACAACAACCTTAACTGTCCCATCGATAGTTGCGGATGAGCTTTGATTGTCTTCCAGAAAAGTTGATTGTAAGTCATCGTGTAATGTTCGATTTTCATCGCTGGAATCGCTATTTTGTGTATTCCGACCTCCTGTTGTCTCTGTGCTGTCTGTAACGGTTACTTTCACAGCTTCTTCTGGTTTTATTTCCATATAAAATGTTTCTACATGACTAACAATGGGTGTTTCAAATATCGGAGAACTTGGTGGAGATGGCCAGTCTTCAGAAGTTTGGAGTTGAAGCCGCGATCTTCTACTTTTAGGAGATCTCCCGTCATCTTCACGAGGTACATCAATAGGGATGTCTGGGAGTTCAGATGAAGTTCTGCGATCTTCGGATACTGAAAGTACAGCTGCTGCTGACGGTGGATCAGAAGATAAAGATGGCTGATGATCGCTGGAGATTAAAGATTCATCATCAAGACTAGGAGATCTTGAGCTTGGTTTGAAAGAATCTTCCATATCACTTTTATCTTGTTCCGATGTAGTTGAGCGTTCCGATATTCTTGAAAGAGTTCTTGATAAAGGAAATGCACCGTAGCTTGCAAGGATTTCGGGACCAATCGGATAAGAAAATCCACCTGGCATATCCATTAGATCGTCTTGGAAATTGTCTTCATTTGGACCGTTACTATCCTCAGAATGTGACTGTTGTAGATTATCATCGTGTGGCATCCAGCCTTCTTCCAAACTTGAACTGCCGGAGCTTTCAAGAGGAAATGGTCTCCACGTTGAACTCATGTCGGGCCTATGTGGTCCGGGATACATCGAACTACTGCTACTTTCATCTTCTAGTGAGGCTTCCTTGCGTGCTTCTCGAATCATGGCAATTTCTCGACGATCGACAATTGGTTGAACTGCACCTATTCCAAGTGGTCGAGCTATAGAACATGAACTAGAATCAGGATCTTCACGATCTGGTGTCCACGTGCTAGTTTCTTCGCTCCTGGAACGCTCGGTACTGAGTCTCCCTTTTTTATCAACACTCAATCTATTATCATCTGAATCTCCTGATTTTTGAGCGGGTTCATCTTCTGGAAGCTCTTCAGCACCGTCATCGTCATCTTTACGCATATCTAGATATTCAGGTGTTAGTTCAACTTCAACTAAAGTTTTTTCATCCATTTTATCTACACCATAATCTGGAGAGCTCATCTCACTATCGATAGCTTGCATTTGTATCTGAGTATCCAAGGCATCTAACGTATCTTCACTGGTATCACCAGAATCTAGCCTTTTCTTTTCTCGAGGTTCAATTTCATAAGTTTCTTGATCTAAGCCGTCATCTTGCTGATCATCGCTATTATCCATATCATCATCAGAGCATTCTTCTATAGAAATCTGAATAGGCGATTTAACCATGTCTGGACCATCTGGAGGAAAATCACTAAAATCTGGTGTTAAAGTTGTCTGTTTGGTTATTCCACTTCTTTGAGCTGGATCTTTCACTGTACTTATCGTTACATTTGGTAAATCTTCACTAAAATCTTTTGGTCTGCTTTCAGTTACTGTCGTTTTATCTTTTTCTTTCTCTTTCTCTTTTTCTTTTTCCTTCTCTTTTTCTTTTTCTTTTTCATTTTTTTCTTTCTCCTTTTCTGCTTCAACTATTTTTTTGACAACTTCGCTCATTCTTTTATCAGATTGAATTTTTTTAAGAGAAAACTTTGGTTTTTTGACTTCCTTTTTACATTCTGTATTAGATTCAGAACTCTGATCAATAAATTTCGTTTGAGAACCGTCTTTTATTTCAAAGGGTTGAGAGTCTGCCATGCTCATTAGCAAAATTTTTTGTTGTGCCTCTGGATTATCCAAAATCAAATCAGGGCAAGGAACGAAATCATTGTTTTCTGTTAACGGAGATTCTAAGTATTGAGCAGAGGCTTCAGTACTTGAATGGGAATCGGTAAATATTTCTGGAATAGTTGTGTGATCTGTACTATCAGATTTATGATTCGGCGACGATTCCATTTGTATTGATTGTTGTTTTGCAAGTTGATTTTTTTCTAAATTTTCTAGTTCACCTGGTCTTTCTTGAGCTTTATCTTCTGCCTCTTCACTAACATCGACAGTGTCATCTTTACTCGAGAAAGCGTTTGCTGGTGGTAATCTATGAACGGATATAACAGGTGCATCTAAAGACTTGGCCCTTCGTTGAGAAGTAGGAGATTGTGTAGCTCCTTGGCGTTGTAAGGCACCAATGCCACTTCCTTCTGAAAGACCAAGACGAGCTCGAGCAAATAGCACAGGGCTTTGTCCCGCTTTGCGAAGTACTACTGGAGATTTTTTCGATTCCTTTTTGAGTTCGCTAATAAATTTTTTTGTTTCAGTTGGTTCTTGTTCGGTTTTCCTCGCTTCTGGTACATGATCTTGAGTGACTTTCTTTACTTCAGTTGTTTTGTACTGTACAGTTTCACTCTGCTTTGTAAGAATTGTCTCATGCTTTTCAATGATTATAATATCTTCATGTTTTGTCATATCTGTAGTAAACTGTCTTTCGTGTCGTTCAACTATTGTTTCGGAAATCTTCTTCTGTTTTGGTGATGTTTTTGGTGATACTTTTGGTGATGCTTTTGGTGATACTTTCGGAGACGTTTTGGGCGATACTTTCGGAGATACTTTTGGTGAAACTTTTGGTGATACTTTTGGTGAAACTTTTGGTGAAACTTTTGGTGAAACTTTTGGTGAGACTTTTGGTGAGACTTTAGGAGAAACTTTCGGAGATACTTTCGTTAAATCAGACTTACTGGTCCGAACACTAACAGATCTTTTTGGAGATACTTTATCAAGTGAATCTTTTCTTTCTGTACTACCTAAACTTTTAGAAATACCAAGAGACTTAGGTCTAGTTTTGTCATTCTTCAACGTAGTAACAATTTTAATAAGTTCATCATCAACAGAGGCAGATTTTGCACGACCCTTCTTCAAGTCATCATCTCTCGACATTGAAAATGATCTATCTGATAATCTACTAACTGATTTTGATCTTCCTTTTTGTATTATACTAACCTCAGGCACAATGTCAGTAGAATCAATAATAATAATTTCTTGTGGCATTTCGCCGAGCTTAAGTTTTGATTTATCTATTCTTGAACTTGAAGGGGAAGTTCTAATTTCTTTTGAACCACCCTTTTTAAAAGGGGGCTTGTCTCCCTCCAAAGATTTAGACTGCTTTTTAAAGTCTTTTTTAATGGGATCTGATTTCATTTTTTTAATTCGTTTTGGTGATAAATCTTGAGCAAAACTTTTATTCTCCATTTCAGGGGATAACAGTGTATCTATAGGAGCTTTTTCTTCAGCCAACGACAATGATTTAGATCGTAGGGGTTCACCATGAGGCCTAAACATAAATGGAGTAAATTCGGGTACTTTAAGACTGTCTAATTCCAAAGCTGGCTTTACAGGTACTTCATCGAGAGGTAAATCAGCAACGGGCTCAACAAAGTCATCGTATCCAGTATCAATGATCTTGGGACGTGACAGTTTTGACGTTGCGTTTTTACTTGCTTCTGAAAATTTCGATTCTATTCTGTCAAGAATTTGTTTGGTTTTCTCTGGAATGCTTGGCCTGTCATAAGATTTAGGTTTAGTTTTTTTCGGAGAGGGTGGAGGCTTCGGGGACGTTGGACCAGACATTCTACCATCACTTTCGTAAGCATCATCCCGAGAGTGATCAGTAACAATGAGTCGACTAGGTTTAGAACGAGCACCTTGAGGTTTCTCTGGTATGGGAGGTTTTCTCATAAAAGCTTGCTTTACTTTATCGGGATCTGGAATTTCAGGAAGAGGCATATTTTCTATACTATCTTGTGTCTCTAAGCTGTCGTCAGGAATATTTAATTTTTCTTTCAACTTTTCTCGTCGTTCGATTTCTTGTTTGATTTCCATTCCAACAACTTCTGCAAAATTGAATTTCGATTTTTCTGAAAGACTTGGACTTCGCGAACTAGAATCAGGAGATCGTCTTTTTTCAAGAACCGAAATTATAGTTACTGTAGGATCGGTGGGAGATAAAAGTTTGGGCGATCTTCTCTCAAGAGCTGAAATAATTGTAACATTAGGATCAGTCGGTGATAGTTTCGTGTGTTTTTTATCTAGGCTTAGAGATTTAGGCCCAATCATTCCTATAATAGAAGGCTCTGTCTTAACTTTATCTAAAGAGCTGGATTTTGGAGAAACTTTATCTTTACCATGTCTCGTCGGACTTACTTTCGGACTTGGATCTGGCGTAAGATTAGGTGACAATTTGGAAGTCAAAATACTCTTTGGTTGTTTATCAGAGGGGCTTAAAACTACTTTTGGCTTATCGGGACTAACAAGAATACTACGAGGTTTTTCCGGTGATAGTGCGAGTACGCAGGGTCTATCGGGTGACGTCAGTTTTGTTAAATCCACGAAGGAAGCATCGGTCACAGGTTTCAAGGGTAATTTTGGCAAATCTTTGGCAAGAATTCTCGCGGCAATTTTTGATAGATTTTGACCAAGCTTTGATATATCGGACTCGGATTTTTCGTCGGATGCAGTGCCGTTCATGACGTGGCGCTTGTGCAAAGTATAAGGTATATCTGTGTTTGATTTTCGGGGTTGCACGCCATCCGCAAACGCGTCTTCGTCACCGGAATCAGCAGGTGTGAGATCAATTGACTTTTGATGCATGAGCATGTGTCGCTTACTGTTCGATCCGAGTCTTTGCCTCGCTGGATTCGGATCGCTTTTTGTTCTTTCAATAGGTATATGACTCGATGCCACGGTTTCATCGGGAAAGCCTAGAACGACTCCACCGACTACTTTTGGATCGTACTCGGTAAATACAGCCTTGGATTTAAGATTATCTCGTTCACCTGGAACACCAATAACTGTCTCCGTTCTTGATTCCAAAGAGAGCCTTCCAAGACGCTCTTTCTCTCTACGTTCCTCTTCTTTTCTCGCCTTTTCCAAACTTCTCCAATCATCTCTTTCTCTGGGCTTGGTTTCTCTCATTTTCTCGATTTGCTCACTATGTCGTCTAATATCCTCGTATTCCGCCATTGTATAATTCTCGAAATCTACACACTCAAAACTCTTTCTCTCCTTAGAACTAGAATAATCAAAACTCCTTCGGCTATCACGTGTATCTCTATTATCTAATTTATCAAAAATCTTCCGTTCACTGTTTCTTCTATCAGATCTTTTGTCTCTCTTATTAGCCTCGTATCGCTCAAAAGAACTAAATCTCTCAATGGCTTTTGGATCGAAATCAAAAATAGATCCTTTCTCGATTCTATCGGCGCTTTTATTCCTAGGTTTGTCGAAAGGACTTCTCACATTGCCCGAATTTCGCCGATCGTAATATCTCTGGTCCTGTTCCGACAAAGGACTATGACCCGTACTGTGACCTGGACTAGGACCGGGACTGCGTCTAACGTCTAGTCGCTCGATGCTTCGCTCTCTTCGATCGCGTAGTTCGCGTTGACGGTGATTTCTGTGAGACCTACTATCGAGATTTTCCATGCTCTTTCGGAACTCGCGCGTATCTAGCTGTTCGGCGCTCCTACCTCGGTAATCGCGGAAATCGCTACGGCAACTCGAGCGTCTGTCCCGGCCGAAGTCGAGACGCTCGAGGCTTCGCTCGCGGGCATCGAGTCGTTCCATGCTGCGCCGTAACTCTGCGTTACGCCTGGTCTCTCTGGAATCGATCCTCTCCACGCTGCGACGCTCCCGCGAGTCTACTTGCTCGTTCCTACGATCCCGGGAGTCCATCTTTTCCAATTTCCGAATCT
Source organism: Megastigmus dorsalis (assembly GCA_900490025.1). Taxonomy (NCBI): domain Eukaryota; kingdom Metazoa; phylum Arthropoda; class Insecta; order Hymenoptera; family Megastigmidae; genus Megastigmus; species Megastigmus dorsalis. The sequence continues at coordinate 284,756 of UELU01139336.1, read as the reverse complement.
CCCGCGAGTTCTCGCGCTCTATCCGTTTCCGCTCCTTTTCCTGCATCTTCGACAAGATCTTCTCGACCTTCATCTCCGCCTCTCTGGCCTTCTTCTCCCGAGCTCTCTGAGATCTACCTAAGCTACCGGTTTCCACGTACGGCCGCGGCGGCTGACTGTCCTCCAAGCTCGCTATGCTCCTCGCCCTGGTCTGCCTACCCGCGAACGCGGCTCTGTTTATATCGACCGGACTGAGATCGTCGTCTATTCGCGACTTCGGCCTCATGATACCCTCGTCCCGCAACACCTCCGAATCTACGTGGGTAATCTTGTGCTTCGGCTTGAGATTTTTCAGCTCGTTCAGCACCGTCATCTTTTGCTTTTGTACCTGCAGTACCATGGGATCGAGCTTGTTCGAGTCCTGGTGGACGAGTTTATTGTTCTGCGCGCTCTGAGTGGTCTGCGTGGTCTGCTGCTGTTGCTGCTCGATCGAATTGGCATGCCGGGTCTCGAATTTCCGCTCGATCTGCGTATTGGATCGGTGTATGCGCGACTCCGTGACGACGAACTCGCTCTCGGTGCGCGTGACCGACGCAGAATACCGCTCGACCGACTTGGCGCTCTTGGAGTTCTTAATGTCCGCGAGCACGGTCTTGAACAACTGCTTGTCCACGGAACGAATCGATCTCTGCTTGACGAAGGAATCGGTCTCGGAGTCCATCTGGAACATCTCGGGCTCGATTCCCTCGTCGCTCTGGTCAGAGAGCGGCTCGTTCTCGTCGCGCGGACTCGAGTAAGACTCGGGATACTCGAACTCGTTCTCGCGTTCCAGCAGCTCGTAAGAGTCGTGCGACAGGTCGTCGTGGGAGAGGTCGCCGGCGTGGGCCGACCCCTCGTGCCCCGACTCGGTGGACACCGACGACGTGCCCGGGTAAGAGCTGCTGTAGATCTTGTCGGGCACGGAGTCGCGGTCCAGCGAGGGGAGCTTCGAGCTCGCCGCGCTGTACGAACGATGGGTCTCGTCGTAGCGCGTCACCGGATTGTCGAGCTCGGCCTGCGACGGCAGCTGGAAACCGCCGAGAATCGGGTCCGGATCCTTCGCCTTGGCGGCCGCGGCGCTGCTGCGCGCCTTGCCCGAGTCCTCGAAGCTCGTCGCGTAAAGCTCGCGGCAGCTGGCCGACCGCTGCCACGAGTACCTGGGCAGGGGTCGCGGCGCCGGGAATTCAGGGGGACTGCTGTTAGAGGGGCTGATACGACCTGTTGATGAAATCCTGGCTTGCTGCTGCTGCTGCTGCTGCTGCTGCTGCTGATGCTGCTGCTGATGCTGCTGATGCTGCTGATGCTGATGCTGCTGGTGATGTTGTTGATTGGTAGCATGCAATGGTGCTTGGACCTGGCTGTATGGGGTGGCCGGTGAATGGACGTCGATAGAGGTGAGCGTCCGATAGGACATAGCTGTGTCGTCGCGACGGTGACTCGTCCCGCCCATCGAGACACTCGTCACAGTCGTCGGAGAATCCAGTGTCATCGAACCGCATGACAGAGACAGAGCCGGCGTTTCCAGTGCTACAAACCAGACCAATTTACAAATTAGTTTCGCTGCCTCGATACAGAGCAGCTGCTAGTTTTATCGAGACTCGGATTTTAATATCGTTAGTCGACAATGGATTTTAATACTTTTTCTGTGTTAGATATACGTGCTCGTGGATTTATCTCAGTTCATAATGTTACATACCTACGTTTTATCAATGGAACTTCCGGTTGACTTTGAGAGATCGTTAAATATTGATAATTTTATTTTCAAGTCAAAAGCTCAAACGTATCATGATAATTGTCGTTACAAATGTAAGTGTTATAGTTACAAGAGGCGAGATTCGTTTATTCGTAAAAAAAGCTGATCGATTCCTACGTACGTAACACTACTTAATACTACACTACCAAAAGGCAACTCATATATATATATATGTGTGTATATATATTTACAATAATCATATATTAGCAAGTAAAACGTGGCACCAATTCACTAGAAGTAAACCAAAAATGAAAAAACGACAGGTGTCAAACGTAAAAACGAACGAATAAACATAAACAATAATGATAAACGAAACATAAATAATAGTTTACTGTAAAACAAAAAAAAAACAATAAGTAGACGTAAATGAAAATAAAGAAATAAACAATGGAGTTTAAGCGTTTTTTCTTTTTCTTTTTAGTGTTCAGTGGTTGGTGTCGCTCGTGGTACATACCAGGATCGCCGAGGGGCAGGAGGGGGTGGGCAGAGATGCTGGAGCTGCCCAAAAGGGAGCTGCTTGATGTGGCCCCACGATAGCCTCCCCCCTCCAAGCCCTGCAATGCCCTACCACTGCTAGTCTGCCGGAACGAATTGGACCTGCGAGCAAGAGAGAGTCAAGTTCAGCATCAGACCTAACGCTACCAAATCCTTTCTTTCTTTTCTATTGTTTTCTTTCACAATTAAACTGTGTTATTTATATTTCCATATTTCCAAAGCAGCTTTTCAAATTTCATAAACATGACTCTAAGTGATCACAATCGGTGCAAAGCACTGAATTTTACCCTCCTCAAAAAATAATTGACTTGCTATTTAGTTGACGAAAAAATTGCGAGCTACAAGAGAGGCTCGACAAGCTGTTTCGATCATTGACATTCCGGAAAAGCTTGTGCGAGTTACGTGTGTAATCAAATTCAAGGTGTCTTTAGTTTTTCGAAGTCACTTTGCTCATTGAGTCGAGTGTCTCATTGAGCAAAGTTCGTAGCCATATTGAATCGTTATCGAATATCCTCATGCTCCTGTCCGTAAGTTCACCGCGATCTGTCACAAATACATTAGTTTACGCTAAGAGTGGCAAAAAGACGGGTAAAGTGTTAATTATTACAAAATATAAAACGGTACAAGATACAGAAATTTATGATATACGGGTATACTGTGAGAGAATTATGAGTGAGAGAAAAAAGATTCGAAGTCTAAAGATCGAACTACTGCTAAATCGAAATACATCTCATCGAAACACTGTTCTTTGCAAGATGCGTATAAATTACTAGAACTCTTTATTTATTAAGTAGTATTTTTCAAAATTACGGAGAACTAAGTGAGAAACTGCGTGAGACATGTGACAAGAATGGATTTACGGCTGTGGTCAATATACGTGTCGTCGTTTGATCGTAATGATAATTATGCTAATATGCAGTATATAATAATAAAAAAGGTCACATCGACATATGAATATAGTAAGAAAAAGAGAACGTAATCGACAATATAAGTGTGAATATAATATATAAAAAATATTGACGGAGGGTATACATTGACGATCATTCGGGTTAAATCGTGCCTGATGGTGAGCCTGACTCCCCGCCACCCCTTGTCCGAGCAGGCAACACTGACATTGAAATAGGGATAGAGTACAGAGAAAGTATAACTAGCATGTCGTACCAGTGCACACAGGACCTCACACCTTCGTGTCTATTTCGTGGTTTTGCCGAGAAAAATATCTGCTTGCGCGTTCATTTGTCAATTCATCTTTATCCGATAATCAGAAACCGTTCGCTGTCGTATTTTTTAATTACATCATATTTGTAAATTAAATCATAAAAAAGAATTTTAATTGATAGTTCTATTTTTTTTTGCACAATATTTAAAGTAGAATATAAGCGTTTGAATCGCGTAGCATAAACAAGTTAGTGCAATGTATCTAAATTAAGTTCTATGACTACTTATAATGAAAATTCATTTCATCATCTATCACATGACTCGATCGGTAACTATTTCAGTACAGAAATAATGCAATGTGACACGAACGACTTCTGAATCGGTTAATTCGATTTTTAATGGAAAGAATTTCTGTTACGGACCAGTGGCTTCGAAATCGATCGACCGCACAAGAACACAGCATCAAAATGTATACACAGCCTTCGATCAATTGTGCTTCTGCAGTCGATCGATTTCAATCCCACTACGTCACCAGAGCGAACATCTATTAATACGTCTCATTATTTACTCAACATCATTGATTGAAATTTATTTTCGTGCAGTTCTATTTTTCTCCGCGTGAAACTAATCGAAGCTCGACGACTTGGTACATACATTAAAGTATACGTATAAATACACAACATCGAGCTTCGACGAATGTGTACAAGTGCAACTCGCTGTGTACTGCAAGGATGGTGATATATCAAAAATTGAATCGACAAGACAGTGGTCAACTGCTATTGGGTCTGCGGCGGAAATCCTCGGTTTCACATTTCTTTTAAACACGATTCGCACCAGCCGTCGATTGGTTTATTGGATTTTGGATGTATATACATTGAATTTTTGTTTTTTTTTTATTTAGTTTTTTTTTTTTTTGAGCAGGGGCATACTCAACGGAACTCATGCACTAGCTACTCATAATAAACGTCAAATCACTTAGGTGTCAAGAAACCCGTTTGTACAAATAAACGTGGACAGTTACGGTTCTGTGGAGGATCTTTGGTTTTTTTTTCGCTCACCTCTGAAACGTTTGCCTCTTCACGTAGTTGTCGCGCACGAACTCGACTATCTGCTTCTGCGTTTTGCCGCTGTACCTGTAAAACATTCAATGGCTCGTTAGGACAGTTGTGCGATTACTTGTTGCAACGTCAATAATTTTGATACCTTATACGAGAAATCACTCGTTATGCAAGTTAAGATTACCTGAATGAAGATCCTCGACTGAGAACTCGAGTTTTTTGCCGGGTGACTCGTTTGACTATGGAACAACGGAAGAAGCCATGATTCTCGACGCATTTCTTCCAAAAATTTTTGCACTCGTTGCGGCCTTCGAAGAAAAACTCAACTGTGTCCTTATAGTATCCCTGAAAAGATATACAATAAATTGTTGATAAGATAAGATTTCTTTCGAGATGTGCATATATAGTTTATTACGATCGTGGAAAACTCACATAGCTTTCCGGATGAAGTTTTATTAAAAACTTCTTCCGCTTGAAACTGATTTTCCTTATTTTCGCCCAACTAAACGTATTGATTTTTGTGTAATGCTGAAAGACTATGATTCCCATATGGGCAACAGCCAAGTTTAACGGCACCATTTCATGATCCTTTGCAGGATGCATTTTCATTCCATAGAGTTCACAGCGTCGAGCAGTTTCCAGAAGATTGAGATCCGCTTCAGCGGGCGATTGACTCCTGATTCAACACAAAAATCATTCTATTAATTAAACTTAGTATTCTATAAAAAAAAAACGCTATTTACTTAATGAGCTCACAATGAACTAAAGTTAATAGGAAACTGTAATTCAAAGCATAAAACTACAATTTACATGCAAATTTTTACGATAACGCCTCGAAAAGAGTCAAATTTACTTTGCCATCTTATGTTGACCGCGAGCACGCGGTTCAATAATATTAATCAACTTGATTAACGGTCGGTAGCTCGGTAAAATATCATCCGCGCTCTTCAATGTCAAAAACCAACAACTAATTTTACGTCAACGCCGCGCGTCGCACTATAATATACCGAATGCAAAATCGTTAAGATAAGTGTGTCCCTCGCGCTCGCGGACAAAAAAGAAACAGCTGATAGTTATGACATTGAACAATCAGTTTGGATCTCGTCGGTTTCGTCGATGCGCGCAGCAGCGACTTCCTCGTCGATCGCGCACTATTTACCTTTGGCAAATCAATTGTAGAGCTGCGCAAGGCTACGGCACGCCTTTTACGTAACAGAGACCGCGGCGGCGACTCGCGATTATTACCCAGCTATAGTATAGCGAAGGCGCATGTGTATAATGGATAATGTATAACGAGGAAGAGAGGAGAAAACTTACGCGTGTTTCTTGTGATTCTCCATGATCCGTCGCTCGAGCTCGTTGTCCTGATGCGGCACGAATTTGTACGTCGACAAGTACGTGTGATCCGGGTAGTCCTCGATAACGTAATCACCGCATTCAGCTGAAATGTTGAATATAAAGCCAAGGTCAACGAATAATTGCCATGCCGCTCTTGAAAGTGACGGAATGGTTGCTTTTCTTTTTTGTATGTAATTTGAAAGCGTGATTATTACGATACCAGATCAAAATTATTCGACTTTATATATAGTTCTGTTTATTGTTGTATTTACGCAGATGCACAAAATACTTTCAACATTTTGTGCATTCTTTGAATGGAGACTACGTTAACAGCCTAATGAATCGTAAGCCGACAGGTCAAAATTAGCAGCTAATCTTGACACCAACTGTATAATCCTAAACAGACACGAACGCGAACTTTTTCAGCAGTCAAGCTCGCTAACAAGTTGTAGTGGGATTATAATTAAGTGGTTCGCGGTGTAGGTTAACGACACATTTTCGCCCGGGTTCAAAGCAATTTTCCGGCCAGTTGAGACAGCAGTTATAAGCCGTCTTTCATACAGCCATTCTCTCCTCTGAGAGACTTTTATATCTCTCTCTCTCTCTCTCTCTCCTGCACAGTAGCAGAGAGAAACGACGACGAAGGGTGTAAGAGCGACACACATTATAACACACGTGATTTCTTGAGCCTTAACAGCAGCAGCAGCAGCAGCACAAGAGCAGCAGCCGCAGCCGCGCGGACCCATTTAGAATTCACGTATCGTAGGCAGCAGCGGCGCATTGTGCGAGTTATGAAAGCCAATGCTTCCACAATGGCCTTGCGACAATGAGCCAATTGTGCCCTGGGATTGAAGTAATCAAGACATCCGCGCAACCGACGACCGAGACACTCTATATATCCCTATATATATGTCTATATATGTATATATATCAACTGCCGCGTTGGAGACGCCCGCGCGAGGTTTTGAAAATTTAGTGCGCCTGTTGTTTTTTAATTTTTTGTTCGTTCGTGTCTCTTCGTTGTTATTCGACTACGTTTGACTCGCCACGACTGTTTGCCCCAATTTGCGTATACGCGCGATTTTACCGCGCGGCATTGCAGAGCCGAGGAATGTCTATGAGATTGTTTTGTGCAAAGTGTCGGTAATTGGTTTGCTCGCGACGAGTGTTTAATTGGTATGCATCGCTGCAGAAAATACAGCGAGTCTGACCTCTTGCGAGCTGCGCGTGATTTACCGACTTTTTTCTTTTCTCCCGGTCTCGACAGCTCGAAGAATATTTTAAAGTGACGCGAGTCCAAGCGTTTCAATAATCGATTATATAATTAAAAGGTGCATCTGTGTTGTAGGAAAGAATTATAAGAAAGCTGAAATCTATTAAGCTCCGCGATCGATCCAACGTCAGTGTTTTCAAGTTATTAAAAGTCCCATTCAATCATACACACACAATATGTGTGTCAATATCTTTCTTCCTTCTTCGAAGCAATTTCAGCACTGGTAGTCTGCCAATGTTATTGGGAATGATAGTTCCGCTATGACATCACTTCGTTGCGTGATTTAACAATTGTGATGTCATCGAATCTAATATATACAAACGATGAATCCCCGACAAATTTATACACTCTCCATTAATAATGCAAGTTTCACAAAATTCGTATTCGTCATTTGACGGACAATAGAACGATTTATTGCAATAATAATAAAGCTAGCCTCCGCTGTTTTATTATCGAGCCTCAGGTATATATTAAAAATGGTTTATATTAAAAAAGTTTATATTTCTTATTCGATTGTTTTAATCCGAGTTACGTAAACGTTACAAGGCTGTAATTATGTTTTCAACTTATCACCTCTAGTACTTAAATTAACAATAAAACGCGGAGATAATGTTTGAAAATAAAAAAAAAACCGCTCGGTTCACTTCCATAAAAACAACAGAAAATTCAGTTCCGCGACCCTGAGCGCAAATATAACCCCGTTTCCCTTTTTCAATCTCCACAACTCGTCGCGCAGCAGCGTCGTATCTCATCAAACTCGATATATATATATTTGAATTTAAAATGGAAAAGAAAAATCGAATCGCTAGGATAAAATTCGGGGGAAAAAAAGCGCTATGCCACGAAACATGCATGTATTCACGCGGCTGCATCGAATATATTATTCTCCCCAGCATCGTCGTTCTCAATACTGCGCGAGCTTTGACATTCGCGCTCTGCATATGCCCAACTTCCCATCGGACGACAACTTTCATTTTCGAGCGGCCCAACAGCTGCGCAAAATGTATTCCAACGAAATCAATAAAGCGTACCCGAAATGAAACAAAAAGAAAAACGTGCTGCAAAGGGTCTGGTTTTTGCATGGCAAAGGGTCGCACACACACACACACACATATGTATAGAGAGAGAGAGAGAGAGAGAGAGAGGCACACGTGCAAACTGACCTTGAACTATATAACTGGCCATGAGCGCGGCAGTGTTGTCGTTGCACTGCAGCAGACCCTGTGCTAAGTCACGTTTGATCTGCAGACAGAACAAATATCTCGTGAACTCCTCCTCGAGTTGGGCCGGATCCGGCGTGTAGAACTTGACGCAGAACCTGAGGAGCGGATCGACCAGCGACAGCCCCACTTGCCTGCAAACTGGTTTCTCGAGATCCAGCCAGTACTGCGAACACACCCAACAGGGAGAAAAAGACCTCAGCGAGCTGTATAGAGATTAAAATCGCCTGGAATGCGCTTTTTCGGCGCACGCGGGGCTTTTTTTTATGAGAGAGACTCGCTCTCTGCTCGAACGGTCAAAGGGCTTACTTAGCGCCGAATGAATCATTTTTTTTTTTTTTCGACCGAGGAAAAAAAAGAGCGGGTTTGAAATCTGTCGCGGGATACGGTAGGATGCGCGAGGGCAGGCTTGAGTTGTAATTTTAGACGGTTAATCGAGTGCCCGCGGTTGGCAGAGCTACGTTACGTCAACGATATACTCGAGCGATGTGAATCAGTCGTTGTAGCAATATTTCAATTACGTCTTCCGATTGGCCAGTGGTTCAATTACTTTTATACTTTTAAACCCGATTTGAATTGAAATGAAAAAGAGGAGTTTTACCGGGACAGAAAATGGTTTTTGCACACGTATACATTTATTTATTTATCGTTAGAACTGCGAGGCGAGGAAAAAAGACGTGGAGTCTAGCCCGAGGTGGTATAAGCGGAAAAAAGCGTTTGACCTTTTTGCATGAATTGATAATAAAGAGACCTTAGACAGACTCGGGAAATATTGAAATTTCGCGCTTCCTTCTTTTTACCTTCGTTCCATTAGGCTCCTGGTACTCAAGACCAAAATAGTCCGCCTCCAGAAGATGCAGTTGTTTGCATACTTGATCGAAGAGCACCCTGCCTAATGCCTTTGCCTGCGAACGGAAAAAAGAGACGAGTTAGTCCGGAATATTGTCGTCGTTGATAATCTATACTCAATGTTAAACTGTTATACTCGATACAACAATTATTAGTAAAATACGTTGACATCGAAATGTGAGTGGTAGTTATTAGTAGAACACAAACTTGTTATGTAGTAAATAAATAAGAGTTTATATAGTTTTTGGATAAAAAAAGTTTCTTCGTTTGCAATTAAAACTTTGTTTATTTATTACCGACAATATTCGCAATTGTAAGAATTCCTTTTATATGAATTCAATGAAATTGAAAAGCTATCGATGTTGATATCTTCACATTATATCCATTTGGAACCAATGACCTTAAAAATATAGATTGTAAAATTTCAATTGAAACGAAATTAATCTATAGGTTGAAATGATTAATATTTCATCGTTCGTTGCATTGAATTTATTTTATTGACCTATATATAAGCACTGAGGACAACAAAAAAAAACAAGCTGTGATCCGGGAAACAATAAACGTGATGTATTCCAACTCGGTGATCTCGAGCTTTATTTTAAGGCAATGAAATGGATTTTTCTACTTGCTTAACAGCTACCTTTGAAATATTTCTTTTCAACTTCAAATAAGTAAATGGAACTTGTGTTTTACGCGCATTGCATGGATAAAAAAGCTTGTTGGGCAGAAAGAAACTTTTCAAGTTTTCAAGAATTATTATCCTGCATATCCCTGATTATTCCTTTCCAACTTCCAAAGTAACAAACTATATTAATTAAATTCCAAACTTCCGATGCTCAAAGGAATCGTACGACTGTTGCAACTTGTTTAAAACTCGGTATTTCTCCAACTAATTATCCATCTTTTGTAAAAAGCTTAAAAAATCCATCTCCATTGCACAAGCCATTGTCTACTCCTCTGAAAAAAAAGAAAGCCTCGAAATCCATCCGTGACAATGCAGAAACGCGCGCGCGAACGTCTCGCATAAAAATCGAGGAGCCTATAGAGAGGCAAAAGGCGCGATAGCCGCATACATACATATAGGTATAGAGTCTAGTTAGCCGGGCGCGGCTCATCGCCTGTCTTAATGCAAATCGTTCATTTGCTCTATACACGGCCGCGCGTATATATTCCGCCACGCTTCCAGCGTCGACAAAGACTATTTGCAGCCTCGCGCGCGCGCGCGGCTAATCAATAGTGCAGCGGCAGCTCGCCGCGCGGCATAGGCCGTCCGTCCGTCTATGTGCATCATCATCATCACCTCTCGCAGTACGTGCAGCGCCCGTATACATCGGCATATTACACACACATGATGTGAACTTGCGTTGAAAGCCGATGCGCGCATTATCTGCTCTAATAGTTCACCCTTGTGTGCTGCTGACGCTCATGCTATAGAACCGAGGCTGTGCGCGGTGTATATATTCGATGGGGGATAAAAAAAGGATGCGTTTCCGCTGTTTTCCCTATGTCGTGCAACGGCGTTGGCCATCAAGGTGAGAAGCGATTGGCCACGAGATGGGAGGGAAAATAGAATCTATCCGTATTATACGGTGTAAAACTATTTTTTGCCGCGGCGGTTATATAGTGGCTCCACTTCCGCTGCAGAAATTGGTGCATTGCAGTCGACCGGACTGGATGTATCATTCTTTTTTATCGGAACATCGGGACTGTCGAGTGAAGGAAAACATTGTTTCCTATAAGTTTTTTTTTTTGCGAAGGATAATTTAAATATAAAAGAAGGTTGATTCTTGCGGGGATACGAGGAAAGGGTAAATGAATTCGATGGATTTGAATTTTTTCGAAAAACACAAATGAATTGGCCGCGTGTTTATTAGAGCACGACGTCACGTTTTAGTAGTCGCACGATTTACAAGCGGCGATTGTGGCTTTATTACAAGAGCCAGCTCCTTATATAACCATTGTGTTCGTACACGTTCGACACGAGCGTAAATGTGCAACAATGTGGCTTTGGAATACAAAGAATTATATACATTAATTTTTGCAGATTTACAGATATGAAAAAATCTTTTCAATAAATTACGTTATCCCCAGGATGTGTCTAATACAGAAGCTAATTAAATTTATCCATTTTTTTGCGCTTGAGTAAATAGAATCAAATGAATATATGCCAAGGAATTCATTCCGAGCGAAAATACGCCGCGTAATATATTCATACAAGTCCTGAAAACGTATTATGAATCCGCAGAAAAACGCTCGATAAGAATCGAGCCGCCGCGAATCCACACAGCGTTCGTACGAATTTCTCTCTTTCTCTCGCATCAGGCGAAACTGAATTTCCAGCTTGCGCCCGAACCGAAAGCCCTAAGAGCAAATCCCGCATCAATGGCGAATAGAATCTCGCGCACCCGAAGCAAAATCTTCCCCGCGCGCTCGCGAGAGCGATACGAAAATGTTTGTGTACGCTCGAGCGATCTTAATCGGCTCATGCGGCGCGCACACACCCCACAGAAGAAGAAGAAGAGGAAGAAGAAGGAGAAGAGGGGCTGCAGGAGCGAGAAGAAAAGAAAGTGGCATCGCCGCGCAGAAGAAAGAAAGAAAGAAGCTGGCGAGAGAAGAAAGAGGCGCAGCGCGAAAAGGATAATCGACGTGGGTTGCTGCTGCTGCTGCTGCTGCGGCTATATGTACTCGGCCTCTCTCGCGCCGCACAAAAGAGAGAAGCGGTGCTGTACACACGTCGTACTTCCTCCTCTCTTTCTCTCTCTCTCTATCTCTCTCTCAGGCTCATTTTTCACCGAAAAAGAAGAAGAAAGAAGAGGAGACTTTTCCGCGACACAAAGTTCCGGTCGAGCGCCTCGACATTAAGCCGTTCAATGTGAAAAGACTTTTATAGCGCTCGCGCGCGCCGTAAGAGAGACAGAGAGAGAGAGAGAGAAGCAGCTCTACAAGGCATTTCTCGGGCGCGCGGCCCACGCCCCTTGACCCCGATATATATATATATGTACATATATGTGTGTGTGTGTGTGGAGGTATATAACGTGCAATGCATGCGATGCGGTATACACAAGCGAAGAGATATGACGCCCCTGTGTGTATGCAGCGCTTGCATTAAAGTGCCCACACGGCAAATTGGACATAAATCAATTTTCCCTATACTATATACGCGCGCGCGGTTTTGTGTATTCGTCAATTGTGTGTGTGTGAGAGAGAGAGTCCCTCGTGCACATCGGGCTTTGTTTACGTTTTACGAATTCAAATGAGAGGCGCGCGCACTTGTTTTTTTTGTTCGTTTTCGTTTTTAGAGTAACTTGTTGCGTGTTCGACAGTCGTCTTATCTGACTTCGATGCATGGTGCGTATATGCATCGACTGCCGGTGGCTCATTGTGCGCGCGAGCGTATAAGAATAGAAAATAACGTACGCTGCGATGTGCGAAGGTTAGATTTGTATTTCGTGAAATGTTTCCATGAGATGGAAAGATAATACACTGTATCGATTCGAACGAGCTGATTTCTAAGTAGTTATATAGATAGAGCTGATCGGCCAAGAGGCCATTTTCAGAGTCTAAAATTGAAAAATTCGAAGGAAAAAAAAAATCATGTCTGATCCGAATTGCAAATCACGTCGACGATCCAGAAAAACCTTCATAATTTATCTATATATATAGATCGCATGAGATAAAACAGCGCGAGCCGCCTACACAACGGCGATCCCTTCGATAGTCCATATAGGCAATGCGCTAATAGAGCAAGTATGCAAAGCTCGCTTTTTGTCAGGAAATGCGGTGTATACGCATACATATACAGGCCGAAAGATGAAACTTTATCTCGCCTATACAATGCGCTCAGCATAGTCTACGAGCTGTGCGCACGATATTGCAGTCCTCGCGTGTGTGAGGCGGCAGCCAACGCACACGCGAATTGAGCATAAATCAATTGGGTTGCGCGCGACGAGACGCGTAATTCTTGTTTACACGAGTAATCGTCGGATATTTTATTTACGACCTTATGTCCCGCGCGCTTCAGGTGCAGCAACCTATATATACGAGCGTCGCGACTACGGGACGGATGCAATTGACGATTAGATTACATTTTTCTCTTGCTGCTCTTCCTTGAGTGAGCGACTACTTTATCTTGGCTTGGATATACGTATATACGACTGTTTTTCGCGTCTAAAACAAGAGAGTTGAGAGTCTCGAGGCGGATATATACACATTTGCTGCGTCGGCGAAAAATTCGCTTGGAGGGTGGCCGTCGCTGACGTATTTCCGCCGGTCCGCACCGAATGTTTACCTCGAATAAATCAATAGGTTTTATCGATTGGAAAAAAACTGCCAGGTTTACGTAATACTCGAGCTCCTATATGTCATCGTTTCTGGCCGACTCTATAACTGTTCGTGTAACTTGACACTTCCGTCTTGGCTTATTTCCGCGAAGCGAATTCTATTACGAATCGAAAAAAAAAAAACAACGAGTTGAGTCCAATTCTCGCGCAAAGCTTTTGCGAACGATCGAAACTATAAATAACATTTTCCGTAAAGAGATTATAAAGACAGAATTGTCTCAGTTGTATTTCGCGTGATTAAAATCGGCGAAACAAGGTTTGCAATTGCAAAGTGCACCGTAAATCGTCGCGTAACCGAATTAATTTTTACAGCGTCAATAAAACCAAATCCCCTTCGACACATTTTCTTATAGCAGCGATCGTCGAATAAAAAACTCAACACTCGTGGCGCACAGTAAAGACAATATTCAATTTGAGCGTCGCAGCTAGTGGAGTAGAGAAAGAAAGGCGCGAACGGGTTAGACTCTCCGGCCTTGACTTCTCTCTCCTCTCGTTCCTCGGCCATAAATTTCGTGCTCCCGCAGCAATTTAAAAATTAAACCGACGCGCGAGAGAAGCCGAGCTGTTGCTACTGCTGCCGCTGCGGAGCAGGAAACACGTGTTCGCCGCGACGCTCGAGTCTGTTTCTTGCCGAGGGAATATGGGGACACTGTGTATATACGAATTAGTAAAAACGCATTCGTATGCGTCGGGATGTACAGACGTATACGCGATCCGATGTGGACGAGACTTTTCCGAGATTATACATTTGAATGAGCCTCGGCTGTCAATGGTGGCCTGAATCAAAAGGGTATACACGCATTAGTTTTTTTTTTGTGTGGTGTATTAATATTATGCCCGCATTGGTTTAAGCGAAGGCTTAGAATTATGTTTGAAATAGATTTGAGAAACGATGGATGTATACCGCACATGTTTTCAATTATTTTGGGGAAATAATGTAATCATAGTCCGTGTAATAAGTAGAAGTGCATCAGTTTGGATGAAGTGTTTTTCTACTGAAATGTAGTCACATAAATTACGAAGATTTTCATTGCATTCTCGATTACTTTTCAAGAGGACTTTTATGATTGTGGACTGACATTTCCAGCTTATTAAAATTTATGCTTCTTTACGGACAAACTCCACGAGTTTTTCTCATAAAGAATGCGTTTAATTTTGAGAGATAGTTAATAAGAGGATTGTCCATTTTAAAAGCTACTTATTTGAACATTTAAAAAAAGGCCAATCTTTCAAATGTTCGCATATCATCACGTTTAACCCGACGAAAATGTAACTAACATGTACTCGTATAAGCCGAGTTTTTGTTACATAAAGTCAGTGTTTAGAGAAAATTGGAGAAACCGTCATCTACCAGAAAAAATGACATTTACTTCAATTGATCAAGTTAGTAAAATGTATCATCAGGCTTAATTGGGCTTAACGAAGTTTTACGATGCTGTCATGTCATGCCGTAGTTTTTAGCGAAAGTCAGTTGTTAACATCTATGGCATCCGAGCAAAAAAAAAATTCAATTAAAAAAATTAAGACATTGAATTGGCCATTGAAATATTTTAATACATCAGCTTGTTCGTGTTACATTATTTCAGTTTGAGATCATGATCTATACATAGAAAATAGAAGTAATAGCAATGGATGAAATTCGGTTCCAATATATGCTCACATCTGTGTTCCACCAAATAACTAAACCTCCTTATACGACACAAACTCAGGAGTAAGAGGATATAAAGCTCACCTGGATCTGGAACATGGTGATGGAGTCGTCGAGCATCTGCACCCTGAAGGCGAGCATCTTGCCGGCCTTGCGCGGCGTGGCCGGCGGCGTGCGGCTGCCACCGTCCACACCAGCCGGCGTCGAGTGGCTGTGCGGCATCTTGGTCGCAACACCGCTCATGCCGTAGTTGCAGTCGATCTCGTTCATCTTACCAGCTCGCGGGCCATCCTACAGCCGCTCGATTGCTCTCTCTTTCTCTCTCTCGCTTCCACAATCTCAGATTCGCCGCCACCGCCGCTGCAGCCTCGCGGGATCCCTGCGGTCTAAGGGCGCGCGAGCCGCCCTTCTGCAGCCGAGCCCTTCGTTACGTCGTCATCTGAAAAACAAACGGGAATTGCCATTGGTTACGTAGGGCAGTTTTAGTTCGAGTGTACCGGGGATACAGAATGCGTCACGTCGTATAACTGTAAAACTCGAACAACATTATCTGTACGGGTCGGCGGCGCAAGCTTTTCTACTTGAGCTGCTTTGTACTTTGAGCTTCCGAGTACGCGTTCGTTTTCTCGAAAATAGGGAATATTTTATTTACGATCTATATTTCTCTCGTCGTTATATAACTCGGACAATCCTTATCGGTCGGCAAGTATAATGTTGTGTACCGGAAACCTCGTGCGCACCGCGACTGATTGGCGGTATCCTTATCTTTATTTATTCCCAATTCGCGACCGTCCGCATAATACATTGCTTCTCTTATCTGTAATCCAATCGGCAATTTACACGTGATTATAAATTTATTTCCCAAAGTATTTATTCAGCCATGCGCGAATTACAGCATCGTTTCATTCGTACACATACATATCGATAATAATGTATCGCTGGAATTTAATGTATACATTTTGTATACGTATAAGAAAGAATTAATTCCCGTTTCATTGTGGATTCCCTGCCAATTAACAATGCTTTAGAAGCCTTTCTTTATTTAAATGTATTCAATAAATTTGCATAATTACTTACACACACGCGTCAGTTCCATATCAAGCCATACGTTATGTGTGTTTTAAATACCGCGATTAAATCTTTAACAAACAAAAATCGCAACTCGAGCTAATTCCCTTTGATTCTCCAAACGTTCAACAGTCGTTTTCATTCGTTAACGTTTACTCGAACGTAATCCACGTCCCAACTCTTTCACAAAAGATCATCACAAACACACTTAGCATTCAGCCAAACGCCCCAGCACAATGAAACTCAAAAACGCATCTAGGCGCATGAAAAATCGTTTTCTCCCCGCAGCTTTTAATCAAAACACCCAACTACAGCAGACTCGGCAGCTCTTCAACTCGATTAAAATGCCTCGCGGTGTTTTAAGCTAATTGAAGAGAATGAGGGAGAGAGAGAGAGAAAGAGAAAGAGAGAGCGAGTCGCCGATCGGCCTAGCCAAGCCCTAAATCGACGTAGACAGAAACCGCATATATACGCGCGTGTGTGTGTGTGTGTGTGTGTGTGTGTGCGAGCGCGGGATCGATTTTCCAGGCGCGCAAGCGGTGCAGAGAGAAGGAATGAAAAAGGAGGCGCGGCGGCAGCGGCGGCGGCGCGCGAGTCCCCCGCTAAAAGAGATCGATGCGCGGCTGACGTCTGAATTTTTCAGAGTGTGTGCAGCCCGACGTTGCTGCTGATGCTGCCCTGGACCGCGAGAGACACTTTGCGATTTCAGCGACTGGACACACATCTAACGACCGCTCGACATGTCTGCAGCGCTTTTTTTGAAACGAATCATTTTTGTTTTTCGTCGCTGCGGGGTGGGAATGTTTTTCTTTTTTCTTTCGATTTCGTTGACGTGTTCGGTCACCTTTGTAGTCCGCGGCGATTCGTTCGAGGGCGCGTATATCTCTCGAGACAGGTTGATATCTCGATTGGCGAAATGGACGCGGCTTTCCTTGGCACTTTTTGACTTATTCATTTATTTCGCTTGGAAAGAAACCGATGGGATTCGCTTCGAATAAGAGCTTATACTCCGCGCACAAACATTCTACGATAATTGAGTTTCCTTTAGTGGAGCGGTTCTCGTTAAGCATTGATGCTCTTTAGAGTTTACGTTGTTCGTAAAAAGGCCAGTTTAACTTTTTAACGATATCATTCGCGCGCTTAATGTATCGCCATTCAAAAATTTTACCGTTCGCGTTATATAACGAAAGTTCGCTACAAACTGAATTCCATAATATAAATTGCACGGTGTATAAACCCAGTTGAAACAAGTTCCGTACGAAGTATATAAGTCGTATTCTCTATTCTCATCTTCTGCGAGCTTGGAAAAATATCATTTTCCCAACTATACCTATATATATGTAATCTTCGCTCAAACGACTTCCGACGAAACTTGGATAATAATTGCCGTATAATCAAACTCGATTTCATAATCAATCCCCTGGCGCTGTGACTCGCACTTTCCGATAACGTCGCATTCACGAACAAGAAGCCAAATTAATAAATCACTCGCGCGCGGGTGCGCAAGCCGATAAGACTCATACGAAAATCCTCTCGCTGTCACAATGTAAAAGCCTCGACTCCAATCAAAGTGAAAGGCTGCAGGAGCAGGTATATATAGGTAAAAAGTTGTGCGTCTCGCGCGTATAGAGCAATAGTGTCGTGCGTGTGCGCGCGGGGAAAGAGAGGAAAGGGAGGGAAAAAAAAGAGCGCGCGATGAAATCAACGAGGAGTTTTCCATTCCGGCATATTACATATACGCGCGCTGTGCAGGTTTATAATACGGCCAGAGGAGTCATGCGAGAGCGAGAGAGAAGTGAGTCTATATAAGAGAGAGAGAGACCGGACACGCGCGAGCGCGCGCACTCCTATACACACCCACGCACGCGAGCTTTTTCGTAACGCTCCTCAACGGAAGGAGCTAATGTGTGTGTGTGTGTGTATAAGCGCGCATATGCGGGGGAGAGACACGTGATTACAAACATCGACCGAGAGACGAGAGTCGTCGTCGCTTTTTTCTCTGTCTCTTCCTCTCTCCCGCTCGCTCGCGCTTCATTTCCTTTATTTCGCGCCACTCGCTCTCCTCTCCCTGCTGCAGCTCGTCCTCTTTGCGACTGCTGCACCCTCTTTCTCTCTCTCTCTCTCTCTCTCTCTCTCTCTCTCTCTTGCGCTCGTTCCGCCCTTATGGGATATTATAATGATGCCAGTATACGTTATGGCCGGCGAGTGTATACGGTGTTTTTTATTGAAAAATTGCGGCGCTCGTATAGGATGAGAGAATTTTAGTTCCAATTGAGCAAGGCCTCGTTTTCGGGGTCTATATATATTCTTTTTATACTTGCGGTGCTAAACCGAAGTGTACATCGCAATAGTTTGTAATGAATTAGTCGTTCGATGAAATAGCGAGAATTGGAAGCGTAATGAAAAATGTTTAGTTAATTAAAACTTTGTTGACTTTTTCCGACCGAGCGAGAAAAAGTTCATAATAAGTACATACGCACAATATTAAAGATCAATATCGATGCATGAAACACACGTACGAAAAAATGTATTTCATTGAAATGTATATGTTCGAACGGTTTGTTATTGTGAGAAATTTTTCGAAAACTACGTTACGCCGTAATAGTAAACTGTGCTGTGCACAATAACCTCGGCATTCGCTGCAGGATACTTTATCGATGCACGCGCCAACGCCAACGGAACAAATGTTGTGATAAACGGAGAAACATTGTATACACCAATTTTATCGAGTTAATTAGACTGTCTAGAATGTGCTCGAATAAACAGCGCTTTTATATTACATAAAAAAAATTTTAATTGTTTCGAATTACATCGGTTTAAACGTATACGTTAATGCATTTAAGTAATATATGCAATTACATTAAATCTATTTTTGTGCATAGCAAAACTAATAATTGTCAGAACACTGATATTTTATTAGCGAGTGGATCCCGAATATTGTACGGCGACGATTAAAGCAGAGGCACTATCGATTGCCGTTAATTTAGTCTGGTTACATTTCAGGAATAATATTGGATTTCTCTCGAACAATCGCAATTTAAACGAAAACATTATTGCAAATTGCATGAATTATGCATAAAACGCGTATCCCCGATTACTTATGCGGATAGAAAATTCAGGATATAGAAGCGCGATGCAGAACAATATTGATATAAAAGGATAACTAGAGTTATTGAAAATTATTATTGTCAATCTATAACTTTAATGTGACAACAGATACGTGATCTCTGAACTATTAGTCTTCGTTTTGTAAAACCCAAAAGAATTCCTGCAGTAGTGGAAAATATCTTTATCAGTGTATCACTTATCTTATCTTAATGTTTGTCGTCGCTTAAAAATGAATAATTCTCAGCTCTTTAACTTGCATTCTTCTTTTTTAGGCTGATGATAAAAGTGGCAATCAACAAAAGCGCTCCGACTGCGTGTTTTAAAACAACAATCTAGAATTTTCAATTTGATTGATATTTCAAGGACTGCAGCTCGTGACATTTACATTTAACCGTTTCAATGTTTTGCCGTTAATTAATTTACATGTACGAAAATTTCAGCAATACCAACCCGGCAATGTGTGATAGAACATTTTCGTTCGCAAAAGGTAGAAAAAGAAAGGGGGGTATTGTAAAACGAAATGTCGGATGTAAAGCCGAGCAAAACATTTTTCATCTTTTTGTTCTTTCGAAAAAAGGAGTTTATATTTAGAAAAAAATGCGTATAGCATGTGGAGAATATTTTGTATCTGAAAATTCAATATAATTACGATACAGAGTGGCTCCAGAAAATCCTTTGTTGAAAATAGCAAGGAGAAGATGCAATAAGCGTTGGTAAAGCTTTTTTCAAACTGGAAAGTAGTATAAGAATAAAACCAAGAATATCTTTCAAAAACTAGCATGATCATTTCCATCTGAGTATGCAGGAATAAAATCATAACCGTACAATCAAGTTGAGTGTGCGCATTATCATCCTAAACAAGATTCTGCAGTACAATATGAAGCATCTCTAAAGTCGAGGCAGTGAGCGATATACGGCCATAAGAAGCCAGTCGCTCGAGACTATAAACCGCGCGCGGGTGCGAATCGCGCAAAAGGAAAGTATAAAGCTATCCTATCTCGCTCTCTCGGCTGCATCAGATCCCCAACGAAAGCATCGCTCATCATTTTCACTCCGAAGAATTTAGAGTCGCGTTACGTAACCGCGCCGAGCTCTTTCTCGCAGCGCAGCGGCTCTATCGCATTCCCCATGCGAAATGCATCGCCGGCGCATTCTTTTTTTTTCCTTCCTCTCCGCGACTCTCTCTCTCTCTCTCTCTCTCGAACACCCGAGGAAAGAAAGACTGCACACATACAGTATGGTAGAAGCTACTTCTCTTCGTTGAGAGATATATAAGCGCGTCTCTCTTTCTCTCTCTCTGTCTCTCTCTCTCTTGCTGTATATACAGTAGCTCTGCAGACATACCGAAACGCGCTCGCCATTCTTAATTGGACTCTCGAGCGCTATATAGCCAAGAGAGCCGGAGAGGCGAGAGAGCGGGATGAACGGACTTTTTCGCCGTTTTTCTAGTTTCCTCATTTTCCGGATTTCTATGCTGCTACTGCTGCTTTTTCTCTCTTTCTCTCTCTCTCGCACGCTACGAGGCTCCGTAATCAAGACTGAGACAAGAGAGTAAGTATATATCGCGCGATGGGAGAGAAAGAGAAGGAGAGAGAGAGAGAGAATTTTACGGATTCTTCGTATTTTTCGAATGGTTAAATATAATGCCGCGGTGAGTTTCGTACGCCGAATGCGGCGCGTGTCGCTGGTATATCGCTTATCGTTTACGAGTTGAGCGCGCAGGCCTTTGAGCTGTCGCGCAAGCTTCATCGGCAACACATATACGACGGATAGTTTCGAATTTTCGAGTTAGAAACATATATAAATGTGTGCAGAAAATGTTTGAAAAATTTCGATAAAATTTTTATACGTCGGCTCTCGTATTTTTTTTTCCAATTTTCCATCGCTGTGCAGATATATACTGCGCTCTATCAAAGGGTTTGTTTATCCGACTGAGATTTTTTCCAATCGATCCCTGCCTGTCGTGTTCACTTTAGTATAATAAAATTCTGTTTCTGCGCGAAACGCGATAAAGGATTTTTTTTGAAACTGTACAAACTCGCGCCCGCGTAGGTATATAAATAAACCGCTGCTGACCAATAGCAGCCCTGTTGTATAATCATAGAAATGAAAAGAATTTTTATTATCTGCTTATGTATACGATAAGAAAAGCGTGTATAAGCGGATCGATGAAATTTTCACGAACTTACAGCGGTTTATCTTCTCCTCGTTCATTCGTTTGCTCTGTATATTTGACTTTTGATTCCAAGTTCCAAAAGCCATTGTTCGCGGAATAAGCCAGAAATTCCAGGGCTTTCAATACGATTATTCAATAAAAGGACAGAAAAAGCTCGACTTTATTTATCTTCCTTTTCTAGAACGATTGTTCGCGTAACAAAAAAAACACAATAAACGCGGCGCCCGTATAATTAACAAAAAAAATTGTTTATCATCGGAGGGGCTTCGGCGATTTTCGCGAGCGAGTGTGAAGCTAAACTCGGTGCTTCTGAGACAGAGGAGAGTTCAATTTTATCTCGAGCAAATGCACCCGGCAATCAACTATAAACCGATAACTGACCTCTGATGGAGGAAATGCAATAAGAGCGAGTCGGGCTTATATATGCGACTAGTAGGTCCGACGGTTTCTCGTTAGGACAGAATGCGATGAAAGGAACCGTCGCTTCTTTCTCTTCTTTTTTTTTTTTTTTTTATCGACGTCGCGCTTCTTTCGTACGGATATTATGTATTGATTGAAAGTGTGCCGTTTATGTCCTGCTGATGGACTTGATTGTTATCTTTAAATGGAGAGTAACGGTTGCGTCCAGTTTGAAAGTGTATATCGATTGGTAATGATGTTGGACTTTTTTATGCTCAGCAGCTAGACTGTGTGTGTGTTTGTCTGGAAGAAATGGCTTTCTGTTAGATAAACAATCTTACAAATCGATAGTAAATTCAACAAGTAATAGAGCAAAGAAAGTAAAGAATCATCTCTTAATCAATTTAATGACTAATTCGAGGAAAGCTTTCAATTTTTTGTGGAAGTGCATAAAAAGAAAGCTGCTTAAAGCTACCAGTTCCATATGAAAGTTTGGACGCCATTGTTGTACCAAGGACAAGAAACTGTATTGTTTAGCAGCGTACAGTGAGTTGAGTAAATGCAGTAATTTAATGTGCAAAATAAGGCGCTTAATTAAAACTAGCGCGCGTTATGTTTTATGACTAACCGTATACCTACAAATACTTTACTCGATTTGCTTTATCATCCGGCAGCTATAACTTGGCGAATTTATTGTGCGAAATGCTCGAAACTAGAAGATCTTTCAGCGGAGCGATAAAAAGTGTCAGGTGTATAAAAAGGATAATTACGCCGATGCACTGCACGCGGACGATTCAATGTTAATCTCATGTAAATAATGAGAGCGCCGCTATCGTAAAAAACTTGTATAGTATACCGTTACATCCAGTGCATCGAGGATATTTCTGTCTTGGAACTTTCAGCTCGCGCTCGCGCTTGTATACCTCCCTCGATTACTTCTGCACAACTTTTTCAATAAATCTAAACTTCCCGCTGCCGCTAATAAATGTTTAATATCGCGAGAGACGCGCGTACCCGGCAGAGTAAACAGACCCATAAAAGCTCGATTGATTCTTTGAAAGTCGGAGCCGTTGCTTTTGTTGCAAAAAAAATTGTTAATTCGTACGGCGAGCTGATCTACATTTTTACCACTAAAGTTTATCGCGAAAAGTTCGCGTAAAACGGCTGCAGGAACCACGAGAGATGAATGACAAAGCGCCCGCGACTGCTCATAAATCTCTATCATGATTTACGCGTCAATTTTTATCGCACTTTCACGGCTATTCCCCCCTACTTTTGCTCAACTCCTCAAGACTCCCCAAGAATTCCAGTATAACTTTTACGATAACATTCTCCCTTGTTCGCACGAAATTCACGTTTCCGTCATTCAAGCCCCTGTCTTCACTTGCACACCGCAGCGCAATTAAAGTTTTTTTTTTCCGCAATGGATGGGTAAAAGCGAATCAGTCAAAAGCAAAGACAAGCAGAGAGAGAGAGATAGAGAAATCATCCAAACATCGCGTCCATTTCCGCGCAATTGACAAACGAGAGGGAGAGAGGAAAAAAAGTAGTCGCGCGCGCGCGAGGACACGGCAACACGCGATATATCCCACACGATCCCTCTTTAAAAATACTGACGTACCATCGATACGACACACTTTTTCGCTCAGAGAGCCCATCGGACGTGTCGATTACCGCCCTCGAAGGTATAAAAAAAAAAAATTCCGATTTCGCGGCCGGCCGCAGAGGCGAAAAATAAAACGTTAAAGCCCCTCCTCCTCCTCTTCCCTCGCGCTCCTATATACGACGTCGCTCGTGCGAAAATCGAAGGCGACCCTTCGACTATACACTCCATCCTTCTCTCTCCCTCTCTCTCTGTGTTTTTCCCGTGTGTTGCCGCGCGCCGTTGCGGTGAAAACGAATCAATTTCGCTGACGAGCGCCGAGCGCGCGGGACTTACGTGCTGTGCGGCAGGAGTGCGCACCGTGTTTGGCCGAGGAGGAAAGGAAAAAAGAAAAGGTCCGGGGGCCGAGGGCCAACCTTGCGGGGGATGCGTAATTCCTCGCTCTGGATTAATGGTACCCGAGAAGCTTTATTTATGAGCGGCTGTAAGAGAGAGGGAGAGGGAAACCAGGAGGATGCGGATGTGCGTTTGGCGAAAGTGCGTGTGTATGCGGATGGATCGGATTTGGGTGGCGCAGGAGAGTTTTATGCTTTCCAGATCGTTTATATATAATCGGAATATATATAATCGGGGCTTCGTAATTACCTGATTAATGTCTGATTTATCAGAGCAGTACGTTAAATTACGCGGAGTTTTTAATCGACATTATACAGCGCAAACCATTAAAAAAAGGTCGTTCATTACGCATTTATGAATTTTTTATTGGAATTTTTCCGTATTACTTACTCGTAAAATAATAACGATATACTTTGCTATATATGTAAGGTCATCAAACTTACTAGATTAACGTAATTGAGGTAGAGGCAGTGCAGAGAAACAGAGCGCTAATTTTGCCGGGAAAAAGCAGTTCCAGCTTGTTTTTGAAATTTTAAACTTCCAGTTTCGAAACTATTCCGGAAGAACCCCTTTCGGAGCCGCTGAAATCATATACGCGCGGCTTGCATAATATCGCGGCACCGAATTTTCCAGTGTATATATATCCTATGCAAATTATCTCGAGCTAGGGAAAACTTTTTTTATTTCTGATTAGCAGACCTGCTGAATAATTGCGTGGCGATTAATCTATTTCGGTGGGAATATGTTTTAGAACAAAGATAATAGCGGAGTTAAATTATAACGACGTCGACGAAATCGATAAATGATGATGTATCTTTATTTATAACGGCCTGATTTATTCAGCCGTTGCATTATCAAATGTCATTTTAAAAATTGAGCTTCCGATTCCTGCTGATTTAATTATTGTTCTCGCCTATGTATCGTTGTATTTCTAGTTCGGCTCTGGCCGAGAATAGAATATGTTTTGTCGCTTTCGAAAGTTGTGTGGTATGCATCCCAGAATTCGAGGAATTTTTAGAGCTGAGAACTATGCTAATTGCCAAATTATGAATAATTTAACGAGTTTGGCACTTGACTGCCATGAGTTTGAATTTTAATGAATATACTGATAATTTTTTAAAAGAAATAATGTTAACCTCTGCTTTTTAAGTATTTAAACGTTTGCACTCTTTGATCTTGCATTCCACTCGAATTATCATTTCATTAAAAGCTCGCAACCTCCATTAACAACATTTTACGATAAGTAAAGGCACGAGAAATCGTTCAGCCATAGGTCGTCTTTAATACCTTGCTAATTCATAAAAGGCAAGATGCATAAAAGCCCGAGGGTAAAAGCATCGGCGCAAATACCGACATTTCGCCCTGCCTAGATATAGTATAGCGGCATTAAGCTGCTTTTTCCAAAGGATTTTGCACATTGATTTTCAAGAAAGTTCCGAAACTTCCACACCGGCGCTTCAATATCAAACTTTGCAATAAGATAAAATGTTTGGCCGAATACAGGCGGCGTGGAAAAGACAGATACTTTTCGCTTCGGCGACGCGGCCAAAATAAAATTACTCCCGCGTAAAAGTAGTGGTGTGAATTTTCAGTACAAACTCGCACGTCTGTTACTTTTACGAATTACAGTAGTTGAAAATGAGGAAAAGTTGCCCTTATAGGGTGGAGAACTTTGTGCGAGATTTAAGAAAGTAAAAAAAGTTTAGGGAATCTGAAAATTATGATTAGGAGTTTCGGTTACAAAGTGGGTGTACCAAATTCTGCTAACGACTCTTAGTCTTGAGAGAATTGAAACTGAAGCACCGCTGGTATAATTATTCCGAAGCAGTGAAAATAAAAAGTTTAGCTGGTAAAAATGAAAGTGGTGATAAAAATAAAAGTATTTTTGGGAAAGTTCAGCTGGGTATACCTTCATTCAAAATATCAAAGTGAATAACCGATTGATTAGTATTCGGATCATCGCGCTTTTACTATGTTTAGAAATCGCCCAGCGTTTCTCACGTCCTGTCACTTCATATACATAATACATGCTTCGGCACTTTCAAACTGTCAAAATATTTATCTAATACATTCTAATCGCCGACCATTCACGAAAGTTGAAATTGTTTACATTAGGAGTAAGTAGTAACAAATGCAACAGCGAAACCTCTCAACGGCTACAAAATACACCGGTATATACCGTTCCATTCCCGCGAGGAACTTTTAAAAGCCAGCGCCCACAGATCAGCAGGTTGGAAAAACTTTTGTTGGCTCTCGCGATTAATTAAAATCGAATTCCAATCGTAGCCCCCAAAAGTCATTAACTCCCTTCGATCCGACATTTGTTCAATGGAAAGTATAAAGCTATAAATTGCTTGCTTTTTATAATCGTCGCGGTACGGATCACATGTACAAGTATGTGTGTGTAAATACACCGTCCGTACTCGAGCTTGCACGACATTCGTAAATATAATCAGTGCTTCGCTCGGAATACGCCAGCCGCTAATTAATGAAAATAATGTACCGTATAATAAGCGGCCGTATTTGCTGCGCCGAGGATTATAGAAGTAAATACATATCTAATCGCGGAGCAATCATAAATTCCAACCGTTCATTACGTTCCGACGCCCTTCAAAACGCTACGGAATCACGCGGAACAAAGCGAATCGCTACTTCTGCGCTCGAAAATAGCGAGCTTTTTTCAAGTAATATCTCGAATCGCTTAACGAATATAACGGGGTCCCAAGTTTCTAATCAGCTAAAAGCGTTTCCTGATCAGATTTATACAGGTTCGAACCGTATCTTAACCTATAAATGCGATGATTTATAATAGAGTTGCACGACATTGGCATTCGCTGTAATCAATGGAATGTAAACAAAAGAAATTTTGACGCATTCATTCGACATGACGCGATAATTCATTAAGTTAATGTATTCCCTATCTAATTATACAGCAGAATTTGTAAATAACTTCCTGATTAGTATCCCGACGCGATAAGCCTTTTCTAATCGGTCGGACAACAGTCAAATCATTGGAATGCCTATACAGATAATCGCTAAAAGACTCGTCCTCTTTCGATATCTTCGATGGTCTTGCTCCGAATCAACAACAAGCCAACTTTATAGAGGAAGTAGTGCGACGTTCAATTATTCGTATCTCGGCTCTTGCCCAATACTTGCCACGGCGTGTCTAATGAAGTTAAGTTTGATATCGATCGACCTACACCTAATGACAAGCCGCACGTACACTTTGTCCCCCTAAAAAATGAAATAACCAAAGTACCTTCATCCGTGATAATATTTCACCTCTCGCGCTAATTTCCGCGTCCACCTCAATTTCCCCGAGACGTACAGGCACTACGGCTCTCGATCTTTTATCCAACCAACCAGCCGAAATAACGAGAGCCCTATGTTTACGTAATATAAGCGTACCTCCGCTGCAGCCCAAAGCAATCCAAATAAATGCAGCGTAAGATCATAAAGCGCTCGGCACGCACTTCTTTCTATTTATAAAGTAGGCATAGTAGCGTGTATAACTGGTGTACCGTAAACGCGCGCGCGGCGCGTCGTCCCGAAAGCCGCGCGCGCGTCTCCACCCTTTCGCCGACAGCATCGCAGCGGTGAACTTTACAAAGTGTACTAACCGCGTATTATTAGCTGTAGTCATCGGGACAGACGTGTCGACAGCTCGTGCGACAACAAATACACATTGAGGCGGCATCCGCGCTTTCCGGAAACAACGAAAATAGGAGCCCACCGCCACCCCCTTTTTCCCCGTACTACACTGCACGCGCGCGCCTCCGTCAGCCTCGTAATTAGCGCCTGCACTCTTCGAAATCACCTATCTCTCTCTCTCTCTCTCTCTCACTCAACATCCTTTATTGCACGCATATATATAGATAGAAAAAGGTGGCGAGTATATACCAACATCTCGAGTGGGCAGTAGTAGCTCGTGTCACTCGCTGCTGCACGTATGTACGAGAGGACACCGCTATGTCGGAGCTGATGCAGCATCGATCATCGTGTACTGCCCAGGAGCTGCTGCTGCTGCTGCTGCCGCTTCTTCTTCTTCCTCGCACCTCTCCGCAATTATCGCACACTCTCGGCACACACTCACACACAGCTTATTCGCATATATATCACAGGATCGGATTCGAGCCGAGAAAGGAAGTAGAGAAAAAAATGTGTTTTTCTTTTATCGGGCTGCGGGCGCGAGAAGCAGCGGCGTCGTCGTCGGCGACTCCCCGAAAAACGCGCGGCGCGCGGCGCACACTGCAAGCACCGACGGAGAGGGGACAACTGGCTGCTGCTGCTCCTGCCAGTGTGTGTGTCGGAGCGCGAGCGCCGCTATTGCCGAGGTGGAGAGCCGCCGTAGCCGTAGCCGCCGCTGCCGCCGCCGCCGCCGCCGCCAGAGTTCATTGATCAGGCGCTCGCCTGGCTATGCTCCCAGCTCTCTATCTCTTTCTCTCTCACTCTCTCTCTCTCTCTCTCTCCCTCTCTCTCTCTCGCTGACGACGAAGAGGTTGCTCCAGAGACACGCCAAGTACCGAAATTTAACAGACCCTCGATTCGCTACTCCAAAATACTGGACGCGTAAACACACTATATACCTATGCATACACATATATATTGCACTTGCAGGCAACGTCTATACATCTATATGGAATCTACATTAGAGAGGGCGTAGTGGCGCGAAGAAGAAGAAGAAGAAGAAGCGAGTCGCCGTGATGGTATAGGTGGTATGTGCACTTACGTTTTTCCTCATTCTCCCACTTGGTCCGTCTCAGTCGGTGCAGAGAGTCGGGCAGAGAGCAGCTGCAGCTCCGGTGCAGTGCCCACGGAAGGCGCGTCTCCGGCGGGCGGGGCGCTGCTTCTTCCCAGTTCCACAGAGTCGCGCGTGTATCGCACTCTCTCTCTCACACGCGCGCGCCGCACACTCACTCCCGCCGTGTCAGTCCCGTCCGCCGCACCGTATCCCTCGTACGTGTGTGTGTATGTGCTCTCTCTCTCTCTCTAGCCGGGAGAGAGAAAATCGACTTCTGACACGACTACACTACACGCGCGCGTATGTGCACGGGAGAGGAGCGCACACAGACCCTATATATATATATATGTACGACAGTCGACGATACCTACGACGAGGTGTATAGGTTGGTTCGCGGCGCGCACCGCGAGTGCGAGTGTAGGAAGGCGCGCGCGCGCGAGCCCTGCATGTGTGTGGGGGGGTTATACACACGTAGAGAGAGAGTCAGTCACGGATCGGGAGAGGAAAAGGGAGAGACAGAGAGAGAGAGAGAGAGAGTCGCGCGCTCGAGCGAGCTGAGGCAGCTCGATCTGGCCACGAGTGAGCGAGCGCCTCTCCTCGGCAAACTCTCCGCTGCTGCTCCGCTGCTCTGCTGCTGCGAGCGCCGACTATGTACTCGCCTTCTCTTGGTCGCCACTCGCTCTCTCGCTCTATCTCTCTCGCACTCGTGCAGCGTATGTAGTATACTCGAGCGAGTTGCGCCGTCTCCGTTTCTCTATATACCGGCCCGGCGTGCGTGTGTGTGAGAGAGAGAGAGCGAATGTTACAACGGGAGAACCTCTCCTCAGTGGAGCTCAAACGGCGGGTACCGAGCGCCGATCTGGACGCGGGTTAAGTTGCTTTCACGATGAGACTGTTGAAAGTCTGATACACACGAGATGTTTTAGTTTCCCCGTTGGATTTTTAATTGGCGATTTGTTCCGAAATTGAGGGAACTGATTTACCATACATTGATTATGGAGCAACGATATTTGCTCCAAAATGACAAACCAGCGTATTTGGTTAGAATCGCAAGTTTCTACGAGCGATGATTCAATCTCTATACCGTTCGAATCGTGAAAACTCGTATACAGGAAGTACACAGACCTTTATCTGCGTCGAAATAGGAAATGTAAATAAACGTCTACGTCACATGAATAGCCGATTGACAGAAACTATTCGCTTATCTATGTTATAATAGAGCCGACGCATTTTTAGTCACGCGCTTGCTCTTTGAAATACCTCGCATATAGACAGCTACTGTTATCGCCCTCGAAGAATTAAGTACTGCTGAACGAGCTGAGTTTCAAAATCATCGCTCTCTCGCTGTGTATGCGAGAACGACACTCTGAGATTTTTGTTTAATTAAACGGGAGACGGGATGAAAGAGGATACATTTTGTTTAGGATCGCATGTATACAGTGTTTCCACTCAGAGGTGGCCTGAATAATCTTTTCTTACAAGTCATAACTTGGAAATTCGCTTTTATGGACTTTGCCAATTCAATGCAGGTCTTACAGCTTGGATATGAGAGTAATTTAAGTTTTGCCTCGCTAATATCCAAAACTCCTCCCTTTTTTTTTATTTAATTGAAGTAGGAATATCTCTGACTCTTTGAGCACCGATCACTGCAGCAAATTCCAAGCAAATTCATCAATTAAATTTCCCCTTCCGCACTGCACCGCTTATATTCGCGCGACAAAAAATCTTTTAATGCTAATTTAAATTTTCATCCCGTGACTGCCCGATATAAATCATACGAATTCCAGACGAATTCCTGAATGCAATGAAACGCAACACCCATGATCCCAATACCAGCGCGCGTATCATCGATTACAACAACAAAAATTACGTTTCGTACAGACCAGCGTTTGCCGAAATCATTCGCACGGAAAGTTAATTAAAAGCATGGAAACTAATCGAGTATTTCGCTTTCCCATCGGAACTATCTTCTGGATTTTACGCGAATGCGCGAAATTCAAAGATCGTCGCGAGATAAGCAAATTCGCTAAATATATATATATATATAATCTTGGTTCTTATCACCGGCATCGCATTCAAAAGCATCTTGCGAAACGTACACGTATATACACGGAGCCGTGATTCATTAGCGGGGAAGTCGAAAACTTTGGCTGTCGAAAATTCTATAATCTCGCAAGCCTCGCTCCATTAATTACTCGCCGCTCTGGCTCTGTAATACATGTATATATAGCGTAATCGCCAATGGAGAAGCGGCATAATAATTCATGCGCCGTGGGGGAAGAGCGACGCGACGAGAAAACCGAGCCGAAAAGCCGGGCCCCGGACACTGGGCTCCTCTCCTGGCACTAGTGCCGCTCTCGTCCAGTCCAGCGGTGCCCAACTCGAGCGCTTTTCTCTACGACAGGAGCGAATGCGACGATCGAGATGCCCTGGACAGACGACGCGAAATTATTTAATCGCTTTTGTTGCTGTTTACTGATTTCTGGGAGATTGGGTTTTTTCGATGCTTGGCGTCGAAGTTTCGTGCATCGTGAAATTGCTCGAATGTTTCGCTCGATTAGATGAATTTTAGTCAAACCTGCTTTTGACTTTTCATTTCATTGTATCGATGACCATATCAAATTGCGAGGTAGATAAAAAAAAATCTTTGAAAATGCTTGCAAATATATGTTAATTGAAATTTTAATGTGTATTATACTAGCTGGTATAACTCGCTTCCTGGCGCTCTCTCTTGTGTATATTTGAAGGCAAATATTGCGCAAAAATGCAGACCGAAATTGGTGCAGAGTTTTATTAATCAAGTCCGTACTAAGTAATTAATAAAAATTGCGAATAAAATTATTTTCAAACATGCATAATTAAAAAAGTTGATGTTTTAAGAATAATTCTACATAGTTTAAGTGTCTCGTCGATATAAAAGTACCGAGTTAAATGGGAAATTTGTTGTTCCTTTATAGATGGAATTCCAATTAAACATCGTATAAAACTCAGGAATAACTAGGTAACAATTGTAAATAAAACTCAAACTAACGATGAAATAAATAAATACCTGGATAGTAACTGCACGTGCTTTCAAGGCTGAAAACGAATGTTATAAATATGTTATCTATTAATAAAAAGAAAATAAAACCTTAATAAAGCTCTATGCTTCTTTTATTTTTACGCATACAGCATCGTACTGTTTACAATAAAGTAATATCAGAACAATTTTTTAATATTTAAATAAATCTTCTTAGAGCAAAATTCACAAGTATTTATTTGTTTAGGAAATGTTGTAATTCATACTTACACGATATTGTAATACTTCAACATCGTTTACGTGTGATGAATTGGATATCCGAGCAAAAGTTTAAAACTTCTCATTTATAATGTTAGCAGTCGGCACGGACAAATTCTCGTTAAATTGACAAATGCATGATATGTAGGTATACAAGCTCGGGGACCCAGCGGAATGCCTGCATAACACTCGGCTTCGCTACGTCGTAAACTGTGCCAAAAGCGTAATCCTTTCTAGACGTACATCTTGGAAATTGGCAATTTTAAGTATAGTACTCATTTTGGAACGTATCCAAAATGACGGAAGGAAAAAAGTAACTCGTCCACAGACGCGCCTATACCATATACAGACTAACAAATCCGAGATCAATTGATTTGCCGCAATCAGCGGGATGAAATAAAACGGATATCTGGCAGGATTTTTAAGGAATGCTCTACGAATATTATATAAGTTTCATTTAGCGCTATAGGTTTTACGGAAATAAACACGCGCTCCAGAAAATCAGACGGGGGACAATAAATGTTGATGTGTGTATTACGTCTATATTTTAAGCATTTTCCCCGGGGGCGTAGCGTGAGATTCTAGCTTGTTTTAACGAGTTTTCGTAAGAAGCGCTTCTGTATTTATAAGGAGAGTCCACCCAAGTTTTCCATTATGAAATTAAGCCCTGGTGGTAATTATGACATTAGTTATGCAAGAGAAAAATAGTTTGAGTGTCGTTGATAGTATTTTCTGGATTTTTCTCGACAGGTATTTATTAAGTGTATCGTCTGAAATAACTTTTTTTTTTGTTGTTGTACGGCTTATAGAGCGCATTGCGAGTCTACTTATTCTCGAGCACGATTCCGTATATATTCAAATAGGCATCACGGAAAACAGAATACGAAGAATACGTTATATCGATTGATTTCGTTATTCGATATGTAATTTAAAAAGAAGAAAAAAACCTTGATTAACAAATAGATTATAGTTTTTATTGCACAAGTCCATTAGGGGCAATGCGGCATTTACTTTAAAAAAACGAAAAGTTTACATCCTACGGATAGACCGGTGAGAACAATCGATTGGCTGGACCGAGAGTGTATCGAGCTGAAGATGCTCTCGCGACAAAAAGGCTCAGTCGTCGAGCTGGCAGAGGAGAGCGCCGCCTCGCTTGATCCAGTGAGCGGCTGGCACATCGGTATCGATCAAGAGCGAGAGGACGTAATTGGTGGAGTGTCCGGTGGTCTTGAGTGTGCCGAATCTCTCGGAGGTTATGTAGAGCGGACACAAGTATCGGTCTTTGGGCTCGATGTCGGTACGACGGCACGGCTTGAACCACACCAACGGCATCGGCTCGTTCAGTAACTTGGGCCGAGCTTCGGCTAGACGCATCTTACCGATGTCCCAACGCATACCGCTCAAGAACATACCGTACACGTAGACACCGTCCTCCGGTCCCTCCTTCGACTCGTACTTCGGCAGCACCTGCACCCGTGCATTATACCAGTTTGATAAATTGCTTATCAAAAAAGCACCTTCAGTTCGCCGGTTTTTGACCAAAAAATACTTTTCTTGTAAGGTATATACCTGAAAGTCGAAATCGATGAGATCGATGGATATCTTGTACTTCCTGGCGTAATTCTGGGTGGCGCCAGTTAGGAAGGCGTGGACGAAGGAGAATCCCGATATCCAGAAGGTCTGCGGCTTCCCATTGAGCATCCAGTCGCGGAAGAAGTCGAGCCGGTCGATTACGTCGGTGACGAAGCTGCCGAGGGGCTTGAGGCTCGGATAGGCGCTCGCACGCCTCCACGAGGGCGGAATCTTCCCGGCCAGCATGTGCTGGGCCAGAATCTAAGCCGGCAGAGGGATAATATTATGCCTATGAGTTATGCGCCGCGACTCTGTATACTCTACGCGCGGTGCGGTGCGCAGGCTTATTGTCTGCGCGCTCCGGGTTGGGCGAATGCTTTTGCCAGAGAGAGAGAGAGAGAGATAGAGAGACAGAGAGAGAATCGATGCTTACAGCCGCGCAGAAATGGGAATTGCGTTATTACGAGGTGGAGAGAGAGAGAGAGAATGCATTCTTTGCGTATAATAACATTCGCATAGCGTTGGATAAATTCAATTATGTATGAGTGCGCTGTACGTAAAGAGATTGGAACCTCTAAATCGGGGGTCATGACGATCATGCCCTTGACGGCCAACTCGAGCATAGACAGGGAGGACCTGAGCTCGCTGAGCAGGACGTTGTAGCGCTGCATCTCCTGGATCAGGACAGTGTTCATCGACTCGGAGTAGGAGGCGGGATGGAGACGCGTGGCTTCCTCGATGTCGAAGAGCTCGGGTAGACGCTCGTAGATCTCCGTCTTCATGCTGAGAAGGATCTCGTCCTGCTTAGCTGCGTCACCGAGACTTGCACCTCCCTGTATCATTTATATATATGATCTGCGTCTACGACTTTTTAAATGCGGTTATACGGTTGCGAGAAGTATTTCATTTTATACTATATCAAGGAAAGCCTTTGAGCACATATACAAAAGTTTATCAAATGCTAAATCTATTTTATCGTATAATTACTATTTTATTTACCCATTTGCTTATTTGCCGCAAAATCATGATTTAAGCCGTTTCGGAAAAAAGCACGAATCTCGAACAAGTGTTATATACGCTTTGTTGTATCAAATGTCACTGCACAAGCTGTTTCTTGCACAATTACCCGCGCGCACGTGTACATAAGCGTATTTTCTATGCACAATTTATGAATGATACGGGTAAGTATGTCAAGTTTTCAAGATATTCATTTTAGATTTTGCCCACTTGTTCGCTACATAAAAGACTAGTCTCTCCTAACGTCTCTAAAGGATAACCTATATATATATATATATATATATTACTTGCTCCGAGGCGCATAAAATGTTTTTATTGAATTTTTAAGCCAGCCTACGTATATACTGCAGCTTGTTCTAAGAATATCGAAATCTTTTATGACCTCATAGTGTAGGGGCGAATATTCTTATGCAATGAATAGTATATAACATTATTATGCATAAGAAATATATTAAAATACTCAGTATTATTTGTCTGTTTATTAATAGTATTTAAAAAGCTTTTCATGGAAAATTAAATTGAAAGAATGTATATTATAGCTGATCGATAAAAAGTTATACGAATAATAAACAGAATAGAGAAAAAAAAAACATGTTTTCCGAAAAAGTATCATGCAACAGAAAAAACAGCTTCGAGTAACGTAATCAAAACAGTCAAAAAACCAAGCGCAGCTTGTAAAACAAACAATCTCCTTTTTCCGCTCTAATCCCGCAACTAAAAAAAAATACAAAAATAAAGGCAATCCATACAAAAATAAAACAAGAGTATACCAGAATATATAGGTCAATATACACAATAAACGTTTCACCAGCTTATCCATTAAATTGCAAGCTGCAGGGACACGCACTTGAATCCATTAAACGGAAACGCCAATCCCAAATCCAACGCGTTAATTCAAGCGTTGAGTAAAAGTCAACAGATCTAAACATTTCACACGCTCGGCACTTTCGCCTGCACAATGCGGCACACACACGCATGCAGAGAAAGACAGACACTCGAGCATCGAGTTAACGCGCCTATTGTCAAGCCCGAGTGTCGCATGGCAGAATAAGAAGGAAGAAGACCGCACACACCTGCATGAGAGCGAGCGAGTCGAAGAAGCTCTTGGAGATTTCGAGGTCGCGAGTGATCCCGGCATTCATGTTCAGGCCCAGCACCTCGGGCGACGGTATTGACGGGATCTGTTCTATTTGCATTATGTAATCCTCGTACTCGAATCTGCGCACAAACCAAAGTATTTTCTTCTCTTCGCTCCCCTGCTTTTTTTTTTTGTTGTTATTATACCGAGTTCGCTCGACTTGACGCGGTTATCAGTCGAATGGAAATTTTAATTTGATTCGTGCCGCTGATCTTTTTCTGCGTTACATATATGTAGTTGCTTCGGGCTATCGGTTTTTTTTTTCGAAACCGGTACGTTCGGATCAAAGCGCGATTTCATAATGTTTTTATTTTGACTTTTCGAGCGTAATGCCGCATGATAATTGGCGGCATTTTGCTTGATAAACGAAGGACGAGATAAAAGAGGTCAAATAACAATATTGAGGAAAATGTATATATTTGAACTTTTACAAGGAAAATCTTTGCAATACTTTTTTTGATTTTCCAAAAAAAATTAAAGTCAACGTACAAAAGCAGTTAAAAAGAAAAAACAATGATAAAGGTACAAATAACGGAATTTTGGCTCGTCGCGTCCTGTTTATCATACACTTCCCCTCGGCAGCACTAAAATACTTCGACTGCGACAAGTCAGTGAGGCGCGTATACGCGTCCGAACATGAACCGCGACTTGGCGCGTTGGGAAATTGGCGCCCTAACAAGGTGAAACGCCATCCTCTCGCCCGCATTCGAGTGGTACCGTAAAATTTTAACGACTCGCAGTATGGCGCCCCGCTGGAAAGCTGTAGCGGCGGTTGCGCAACACTTACTTTTTGGGGAGTGAGTATGCGCGTTCGTCGCCCGAGAACGAGTAGTCGGGATTTTTAATAACGTCGTTGTTGTAAAAATCGAGGAGAATCGTATTCAGACAGCGACGATCCCTGTCGTCGGTCACTCGACCCCCGTAATTGCATTCTCCAGTCAAGTAGAGGATCGCCTTAAAGGGAACATCCTCGTATTCGTTGATGAAGATCTGCAGCTGCTGGGCTGATATCTGAAAGTCCGACTCGTTGAATCCTGAAATGTGTCAATGCATAAGGGATTAAAGCTGACTTTTAAAAGTAATTTCACGTTCTTTTTTTTTTTTTAATTAATTTGCCTAAACTCAATTTCAGAAAGTGTGAGCATGTTTGCGTAATGTTTCATTTTGTCCGCGGTGCAGCTTGAATTAGATTTAGAAAATATTTGAGAAGAAAACTCTTTTTCAGCGGATGCTAAAAGGAAAAAAGTTCTTTCCGATCCAAAGGGACCTTGCTATCTCAGCGGAAAGAAAAGCGCGTCTTGAATAGAATGAAAATCGATTCCGAAGCTGGAGGTACTTTACGTATAGCGGAGGGTAGTAAAAGAAAAATTTGCATATAGCTATAAAAAATGTTCCTCGCCCAGAGAAACTCTTACTTTTATCTCCCTTATTCGAGTGATTTTCTAAAGAGCTACAGATATAAATAGCCCGGGTCAATGAAGATGTGTCAAGGATTTTATACAACTACTTGGTGTGTCTCGTATCTTTAATGCGTCGGCTAATTCGTCGGAAAATATTTAGTTCCAATTATTAAATAACCGTATCGTATATTCCATCCTTGAGCTCCGTAATTTCGCCTCTCCTGGATCACAGCATGAAAGAAGCAAAGCCCGTAGAGGAGTCTAGTGAATTGTTGGTCCTTGCCGGGCGAGCCGGCGAAAAACTCGGGATCCTTGACCGGCTCCGAAGTGTAGGATCTCATAAGATTCTGCTGAAGTCCACTCGGCGGCTCGTTTGTCATCTTAATAGAATATGTTTCTCTGTATTTTCTGCGTCATCCGACACTTCCTACTTCCCCCTTCTATACAGTTATACAAAGTATTCTTTCTTATCGATCCCACAACTTTCTATACGAGCCGAACGAAAGCGAGCCAAGCAGGTTATATTTTTATCTTTCACCTTTTCACTCGATATCGAGCACGCCAACTTTGAATTTCTTATAAACCCGAAATCCGATTATTCGATTCATTCAATTTTAGTTATGAAAGAAAAAAAAATACGTACGTATGTATCTTACACTTTAGTTTCATGGTTTATCGATTCTCTCGAATACCTTTACCTCACTTGCAACGCGCATACCTTAACTCCATTCTGTAGTACGGCAATGGGAAACTTATCGGACGGATAACTAGTGAGCCAAAGTCTAAAGTTCAGGGAGGTATTGCTGAGATCGAAACTCTCGCAGATCTTCTCGAGCTCGGACATCCAGGATACCGCGAGATGACAGTTCTGCAAACAGACCCAGCCACCTTCCATCTGGGCTTGTTTGATCAATCCGCAAGCGATCGGTCCTTGGCCTTGACCCAAGGATATCGAGAAGAATCGGGACGAATAGTCCGAGCGCTCGGCAAATTTGAGTAGGGCACCCATGGGGTCGGATCCCGCCGAGAGGATGAAGATGAGGGGCACCAGACAATTCGAGTCGCCGTAGGAGCGCGATATGTCGAAGGCGGGCGGCGTCACGAACCTCTTGTCCATCGTTCTCCGCACGTACCTCAGCACCTGCGACAAGCCCGCTTATACAACCCTTTCTATACATACATGCATACATACATATATTGGCTGCAGGTGCAGGACACGAGGGCTTTAGCGTAGTGGGACGTCTACGGGTAATGAAACGCGTTATATAGCTTGTTGTCGCCGTTGATCGCGAGCGCTACTCCAGTTTTAATAGGTATACCAGCAATCAATCATTGCTCGAGTAGAGGGGTTATTAAAGGGGTTAATTGCGATTGTTGCATTAGCAGTGAACGCGTAGCTGCAGGTTGTTTCCTTTGTTTCCTTTTATTAAAGAGGTGGCAGTGTATATGCTGTGTTTATCGGGCTAGTCGAATTAGTGCATCTAATTTTTAAGTTGCACGACACTTTTTTGCACGACGATAATACGTTATTATATTATTGTAATAAAAAGTGTAATTGATGATCATCGAGTACAAGTTGTTTCTTGCAAATAATAATTAAATACATTTTTGTGTGAAAATTGGAAGCAAAACGACTGAATATTGAGTTATACTACTGAAAATCCATCCTACTTAGATAGCAGAATTACGAGAAGTCAATTTTTAAAAGCCATTTATCCGTGAATTTTTTGGACAGAACTAGGCCCCCGCGATAAAGTAGCGATCCTTAGTCCTGAATTTTACCGCCCGCAGATATGTCCCATTAAAGCGAAAGAGAGAAAAAGAAAGTGAATAGAGACCATGGGAATGACTTTGTCAGGCCTTAACATTCGCATGACGATGAGTTTCTGGAAATCTGTGAGTCGGCTATCCCAGGGCTCGGGCAGTGACGCCTCCTCGGGATTGGCCGAGTCGTAAAACAGCTTCCAGCGGCCGGCGTCGAAGGTCTTCACGAGATCGGCGAACGCTACTAGATTCGTCGAGCGTTTGATCTCCTCCCAGGATTTCTCGGAGAGCCAGTCGGGCGCCGGATTCGGGGCGGCGGTACTGTGGAACATCAAGCCACCCGTCAGGCAGAAGCTCATCTCCTCGCGTGAGAGTTCGCCGGTCGCTATTTGGATCGTCGTGCACAGGATGAACGAGTACAGCACCTGCGTGAGATCTTATTTGCTTATCGAGTGTTTTTTTTTTGTCTGCGGTCAAACTTAATCTTGTTTTTTTTTTCAAGCTTTCATCGTAATTGTATTTTTGTGAATTAAAGAATTGTACGTAATAGATATTATCCCATTAATTTCAGTAGACAGTTTTAAGATTAAAATAACATTTGTAAAAGAGGAACGTCATTCGAACATACGAAGCGTTTCTTATACAGCTGAAAAAGTAGGTACAGCCGCCCTCAAGACGTTGAAAAAGGGGTTTTATCGATAGCAGCTGGCGCGCATATTTCTCCCGCGCAACAATGCATCTCTCTCTCTCTCACCTTATCCTTCTCGAAGAGCGATCGACAGACATTCTGATAAAGATTGTAAGTGAAGGTCTCGCGCAGGAAGCCGAGCCGCCTCTCGAGGACGTTGCTCTTGTTGGCGGTCTCGATCGACATGACGTAGAGATTGATGAACCAGACGAGCGAGTACTGATACATGGGATCGATGTTGGGCAGGTCGGTCACGGTGTAGTATAGGGCCGAGCTGTGCTTCGCTATTGGCCTGTAGCTCTGTCTGAAGATCTCGATTTTGCCCTCGGTCTCCTTGGCCGCCTCCTGCTTCCGCATTATGTCCATCGAGAGGAGTTTGGACGAGTCGAGGATCTCGATCGCCTCCTCGTCCTCCAAGATGCTTCCACCCGCGGTCGACAATGTTCTCAGAATGTCGTCCTCTACCTGATTTTAATTGTTATCGTTCAAAAATTATTATCTGGTTAATTTGCGGAATTTGATGATTGAGCACGATTTGAATGTATATCGTCTGAACGGAATCGCCCTGAACCACTTAAAATAAATAATAGCGATCTTTTAGCTGCAGTAAAAGGATGGCTATACTTCATTCGATTAATTAAAACGAGCATTAAGAGTTCTACCTGTTTTAGAGCCTTTTTATTAGCGGCTCCTTGAACGATCAAGTATTCACGTTTCTCCTGGAGATCTGGACGCTCCTTCGCCACGACTATACCCAGCAATTGATCCTCTAAGCCCTCGATGGTGAGGGAAAAGTTGATTATAGTCACTTTATTGAACACCTCGGGTAGGTAGTGGGGATTTCGAAGCTTGGTCGTTAGGTACAGACGGAAATCGAGATTGTACTGGACGCTCTTTTCACCAAGAGTTATGTACCAGAGACCGGCGACTTTGTAAATGTTTTTCGCTAGGATCGGATCCAGCGCCGCGTCCAGCGTCTCGCCTACGTTCTCTATCAGCACCGGCTTTCCTGTGCAGAAAACATATTTCTGTCGTTGCAAATTATCCTCCCAAATCTCCCGCGAAAATAAGATTGCTTCACATATATATATACCAAACTCGATGCACAGCTCGATGGTGTCCATGTAGTTGCTGTCGGTGAGCTTGACGATATCGAGGTGGCTGGACTTTTCCATGCTGCGAATCCACTTGTTAGCCTGGCTCTGGGGATCGATGAATAAACTGCAGCGCTTGGTGATGTCCATGATGATGGCGTTCTCGGTGGAGAACGAGTCGCGCGGCAGTCCGTAGATGTTCCAGAAGTTGATCTTGATCTCGGAGCCGAGTACAGTGACGAAGCTGTAGTTGCTGGTTAGGGGGATCTCCAGCTTTTGAACGTAGTCCATCCATTTGGTCAGATTCTCAACGCGGTAGGAGCTTGTGTAGGGTCCGAGGTAGGCGATCATGCCGCAGGAGATGAGCACGTCGCCGGGTAGCGTCTCGTACGCGATCTTTAGATTCTTCGCGATCTCGGTCCAGCGACTTTTCTCGCCACCCAGGCCACTTGAGGTTCGACAAGTGTGCGGTTGTTAGATACTTAATGTTTAAATTTCTTACACCGTTAATTTTGCCATTTCGTGATTTTTACATTAGGAATGAAACGTGCAGATCCTTGATTGCCATGTGCAAAAAGTAACCTAATTAAAATACCGACTCAAAAATCTACATTGAACTCACACAAAAAGCTAATTAGAAATGTTCACCTCGTCTGCGCGCGATCGGACTTTCCAATTTGCTCCGCTCAAAGGAGAAAACAAACAAGTGGAGGGGGCAGAAGAAACTTTTAACGACGGCGCGCGTGACCTTTACCTTATCAACTTCTCCGCCCGAATTAGCTTGTTACTGCAGAGTGTCACCTGTCTCCCCAGCTCGATTTTCATCTCGATAGTCGCGTTGAGCTGGTCATTTAGCCTGGCCAACTTGTCGTTGAGGTCGGCCAGCATCTGACGCTTCTCGTTGAGTAAATTCATCGTCTCTTGGAACATGCGCTCGGCCTCGGCGAGCTTCTCCTTTTTTGGCGCTACTATTTTAATTACGTTGTCGTACAGTACCATTGCCCTTACCCACTTGCACAGGCCCTCCGCCGCTTGAGAGGCCTTCGCTACTTTACTCGGCTCGAATCTCTTGTCCGCCAAGTAAACCTTCTTAATCGTCTGAAAAATTTACATTTTAATTAAAGACAATTGCGTCAGGGTTTTTATTACATAGTTTATTATGCTTTCGTCGGTCGCACGAATTGGCGACGACTCATTAGTTTGTAAAATATTAATAAATAGCACTTCCAAATCGTTTTTAAAAATTATACTGCGACAAGGGAAAAATGAATTATTCCATTGGCTCAATTTTCTTGTGCGGTATTTTTTTTTTTAATTTATCGCTTTAATTTTATATAGAAGAATCAATAGCTTTATAAATATATACTTAGATATACAATCTTATGTATGAAACTTACTTAGAATAAGAATTATAATTTCATGCACAAAAGTGAAAATAACAAGACTCAGAGTATTTAATTAATAAATAATTGACGCATTCCCACCTTATTCACCAAGAATCTCTATTAGCTGATGTTAATTGAACACTACAGTCCGACTGTTAGAATCTAGAGGCATACCTGCATGGTGCTGACAGGAATATTATCCTTGTCGTAGTCTCGCAGATAATCAAGAAACTTCATATCGCTGAGCATGCGTTTGCTGGGGCTCCAGTAATCCATAATCTTTTTGCCTGTCGTCGGATCGTTCACACGGTCAGGCGCGACATTCATCATCACGCAAACAGCTGCCATCACGAGCTTCACGCCTTCCGGTGGATTTTTCATCGATTTCACCAAAGTGATATCGGCCGGCTTCAGTGTATTCAAAGCAGCTAAGATTTTTACAAATTATTCCAGTAAGCAGTAAGCTTTTTTCCCTCGCGAATCATAGTGTTTGTTACCAAGGGCTTCTGCGAGGACTGGCAAGGCCTCGGCTAAATCGGCTTCGCATTCGGCCTTCAGTGCTCCAGCTACTTCGGCTTGTTCGTTCGCAGCGTCTTCGTCCTTCCTGACGATTCTCGTCGCCTTTTCTACCGACACATTCTCGCTCTCGATTTGCTTCATCGTTGCCATTGTTAGTTTTGCCGATTTCTCGAGCTGCGGTTGCAGATCTGTGAGAGTTATCTGCATTTGCGAGACTTGCTCGGCAGCAAATTCCAATTTGTCCAGTCCGCCAACGTAACGATCTCTATACGTTATTAAAAGAAATGAATCTTCAGTCCTATATAAAAGTAAAACTCTTTTCTTTAGAAAATTATATTACATGGCCAACAGTATCTCGTCTTGTTTCTCTTGCATAAGATTGCCGAAAGCTCTAATTAAGTCCAAAAACGCTGCAGATGTCACGTAAGTTTTTCTTCCTAATGTTCGATAAAATCTCTCGCTCATTTCTTTGGCGCAAGCATGAAAATATTTACAGGCAACTACTGCTTTGACCTTGATCTCTTCTGCAATATTAATGTCTGTGGTGCTCCGAAGTGCTACCTACGAGATATCTTATTGTAATTTTCTTTTTCATACTTGAAAGTCATGATAATAATAATGCAAGAAATATTAAAATAGAATTTTTAGCAAATAATAATAATAATTAATTAAATAGACACCACTCATACCTGTTCCAAAGCGTCTTCTGGCCAGATTTGAAACCAGTCGATCGTACAACAATTCACTAAGCTCGGGTACATTCTTAAACGCATTCTGAAAGAGTCTCCAATGGGACTGAAGCACAGCATCATGTGCATCTTTTCCTTACAACGATTTACAAAGAACGTAAGAATCGATAATACAGAAACATCCAAGTTTCGATTGCCACCTTGGGCATCTAATCGCGCGATTTCAACAAGTTCTTGCTTCTCCTCCGCGTTGAACAAGTTAGGAACTTCGCCG
Organism: Megastigmus dorsalis; assembly: GCA_900490025.1. Taxonomy (NCBI): domain Eukaryota; kingdom Metazoa; phylum Arthropoda; class Insecta; order Hymenoptera; family Megastigmidae; genus Megastigmus; species Megastigmus dorsalis. The sequence goes on along the minus strand of UELU01139336.1, from coordinate 241,295 downwards.
GAATTGAGAAGTCCATCTATATCGCCTAAAAATGCCTCTTCCTTGATCTGGCCCTCTGTAAATAGGAAAATCGTATCTTTTCCACCTCCGGTAATTTTTAAGATTTTTTTTATGTCGTCCCTCCACTCGTTCATTCCATAGACACTACCGATTTCTGGTTGAAACAGTCCGAAACTATTCATTCCTGAAGCAAGTTTGGTCAGCGATTGCCTACCAGAACCGCCAACCCCTACCATTAATAAGCTTCCAGCAGGTGTAGCTAATACTCGACATATTCTTGCTAAATGCTCCAGAGCATAGCGGAACAGAACAATTTCAACTTTGTTTTTATGTGTATTATTGTATTCCTCTAAACACGTACTGGCAACATTACGGAAAGCCTCCTCAGATCTGACTTCTTCGTACCTACGATCCTCTGGAAGCGCATCCAGATCCATGAAATTACCAAAGATCAAGTGCTGCAAACTGTCTTCTGTCAGCTTTCCATCATATTTTGGTAGGTCTCCGAAAACAGTATCAAACGGTTCCTTGAAAACTTTATCCACAGTCTCTTTAATACGGGAAAAAAGCCATTGGTTATCAGTCGCATCAATCAGTCGATCTCCAAAGACTCGTTGAATTTCGTGAGCCCACAGACGAACAAACTTCTCTTTAGTTTCGGCTGATTCCTTACAAATCATAGTGCATCCGGTTATGACACGCGCGAAATCACGAAGATTGAAAAGGTAATGCGACTTGGCTGGTGTAGGTCTCAGATCAGCTCTTGCTCCTTCAAAAACATTCATTGTTGCGCTTATGAGAAGAGTGACAGTACTGTTGACATCCGAGGCGAACCCTCGCCTCTTCAACCCTACGAGTGCAACGCTACTGAATATACGGAAAACACTGTCGTTGGAAAATTCACAAATTTCATAAAGATTGAAATGCCTCAAAAATCTTGCATAAACTTCCTGTCTGCTGCCACCTGGAGGTGCCATAGCACAAATAAACATTGTATCATACACCTTAACTACTTCTGGTTCTTTCAGGTCGTACCAGAGTTTGTGGTCAAAGAATTGACGTAACAGTTCAATAGCCGGCATAGCACCGTAAACTTCCTTAGCTGGCATGTTGACATCGTCAATGAAACAAATACACAGGCCATTTCCCATAGGGCCATAATGACCTTTTCTTCTCTTGAATAATTTTGATATCACGAGATCTTGAGTCTGTGCAGCTGTTGTTCTCGCGGTAAATGTTATAAGATTAGGTAAGTAAGATTCGTCGGTTAGTTTGTTCATCAACATATCTTGAATGTAAAAACTTTTTCCAGTACCAGTTTGGCCAAAGAGAAGAAAACGTTTTCTATGCTTAATATGACGTAGAAAAATATACTGATACTTTAACGTATCCACTGTGGGTACCAACATTTGACCTATGCTTGCCTTTTCTATGATTGGTTCATTTCTTACAACGTCACCGAAATATTTCCACGAGCCTCTGGCTTTAAAAATAAAAAAGTTATCATGAAGGAGGCCATCGCTTGGTACAGGAATCGTTTCCCCCAAATCAGTCGGTACGGGAAAATCAGGATTTTCATCTTTCCAAACAGTAACAATGAATTCATTAAACTTTGCACGAGAATCAAGATCTAACGTCCCTCCAAGGCCCCAGACAAGACCAGTTAAGAACGAACCTTGTAACCAATAATCAATATATTGATCGTAGTCTATAGCAGCATTTTCTTCAACCGCGTCGTTCATATGCATTTCGATCAAATTCAATGTTGCACTTATTTGATTGATTTGCCCAGCGAATAAAGTGTGAGTACACTTTTTTCGCGTAAATTCCAAACTAATCTCAAACAGCCAATCGATGAGTAGATTGATGGTTGTTTCATGATTTTCTCTCCAGGCTGGATTGGAAGCGTTTACCCAGGATGTGGCCGAAGGTCTCCATCCCAGTACATGTGGCTCTATGTAAATCATTCCGCATCGCGAAACCGTGGCTGGCGATGCTTGTAACAAATCCATGACCTCGAAAATCATCGACATTACACCTGTCATTTGCATGACTTCTCCAGACGTTAAACACAATTTTTTATTATCATCCAAAACAGTATTCAGGTTTTCAATCCAAACTGCATCTACTGGACCATCGAATATTAGCCATTTTCTATCCGGTGATTCATCGGAACAGAACCTACGAAAAGCAACTGCGGCAACACCATCGGTCCATTCGGAAGAAACGGGATCGAACTGCCCGTATAACTGTCCCATCGTTATTGATTTGGGATTGATCGTTTCGTACCTCGTCACTGCTCCGTTGTCATCTTTCCATTCGTGCATCAACGTTAGCGCATCGGCTAGGACATGCAGTACTGTAGTCTTGCCTATCATATTTTTAATCAAAAAATAAAATAATAAAGTAACTAACCTGTTATAAAATTAATCTGCACTAAAATAAATTTCTTAAAGTGTTACCTCCACATGGATCACCAACAATCATGAAGCCATGTCGAACAATCATCATTTCGTAGGTCTGAATAATTTTCAAAAGAAACCCTTCAGTGGTCTGCAGATTTCTCCTCTCGGCTACCGTATCGACGGCTTTCAGAAGAACATCGTAATTCGGCGAAGGCAAAACGAACCCGGGAAACAGATCGGAAATGATTCCCTGGAAAAGAGGGACATCGTGCGCGAGAAACTTTGGCAGATTGACGTCCACGATCGAGCGTAACAAGAGAATCGATTCGTCTTCGTCCGGGAAACGCAGCTTAATGTTCTGAGCAGCGGTCAGAACAGTTTTCACAGCTCGCATTCCGTAATCGTAATGCGACTGGGAGGACAATTGTTCCGAGCAGAGTTTGTAAGTTGTAACGATCTTTACGGAGAGGGCGCGAGCAGCGGCGAAACCCGAGGAGTAGAGGAATATCTCGCCGATCATCGCGTAATCTGGCACCATCATCGCTACCGTGCGAAACAGAACTTTGAGATTATCTGGTAGTTCGGAACGACCGGCGTAGCCTGGATTCATCGTAATGCACACGTACACCGCTGGATTGAGTCTCAATTCCGTGCCCTCAAAAATAGATTTACATTATTGACGGTTACTTTCTCCAACTCTCATTCATACGCTGTTTCAGTCAAAAATATATAATGCAATCTTACCTCAAATATGAAAGTGTCTTGGCCTGCTCTTACAGCATTGACGATGCAAAGAATTTGCTGAGCAACCACGGACAGGACCTCGAGTTCAATGCGATTGAACTCGTCGAAGCAAGCCCATGCGCCACAACTGGCCAAGCCCTTGAAGAACTTGCCCATGTTCTTGTAGTCGAGACCGTCCGAACAGTTGAACACCACGCACTGGACGGCTAAGGCGCGACCCAAGTCTTTTGTCGTCTCGGTCTTGCCGGTACCGGCTGGACCTTCTGGCGCTCCGTTTAAATGCAACGAGTAGGCACCGATCAATGTACGGTAGCATCTGCAAGGGAGCGCGAGCGAGGAAGTTTAATTTTTTCCTACAGTTTTTATTAAGCGTTTTGCGTTTATAGGATAATTGTGTAGATTAAAAATACTGTCTTTATTATGCAATAAGCATGTGGGTGATTTTTCACATTAGAAATGTAATTTTATTGTTAAACTTTTGATAAACTCCAATAAAAAAGATGTTATTAGAGGTATTTTTACAGCTGAAAGTATCAACTATGTATTCAAATATCAAACAAACAGAAAAACAGATTTATTATAAAAATAATACAATTTTTATAATATTATTTAGAATTCTGATTATTAAAAAAAAAGTGTTTAGTGTGAATAAAACTTAATAAACTTGAATTTTAACATTATCACTACTCGCATATGAAACTGCATAAAGAACATTTTACCGTTGCATAATTCATATGATTCAGTATTAAAAAAAATTAAGCTCTTTTTCGAACTAAATACTGGTCGACATCGATAAAATAATCGTTTACGCAGACTGCACGTTTTATTATACCCATCTTTCAAATCTAACTTTATGGACGTCTAATAAAATTTATCCACGCAAACGAAAAACGTCGAAAGGAATATGACTAATTCGCTGAATTTTCTCATTGCCCTTAGATAATAACGTAATGAAGGCGTTAATAAAAACCTGTCCGTTAACGGTGTTATAACGAGCCGTGGACAATTTCCCAAGTACTCGTAAGCGTACCCAACGCTGGCGTTTATTATTCTCACGATAACATCATCCTCCCAGTAATATCGCAGCTGCGCTAGCCACTCGAAGTCCATTTCGTTTACGATCTTCTTGTCGATGAGCTGCTTAACAACGTCTTGCGCGTGTACGTCTATCGTGATTAGCGCGTTCAAAGTCGTTCGGTTCTGCTTCGATAGCGCACCTGCAGCAGACAGATTGTATAATAAGAACTTTAGAATTTTCTTCCTCTTAGTTTTTGTAATGGCATGTCACAAATTTACAACCAGCAAAATGTATTTTATGCAACTATTCATTTTGACACAATAATATTGATTTAAATAATTTTTTTATAAAAATTCCAAGTCTATTTTACCCTTGACGAGATTAACCACGTCGAAGATCTGCTCCCTCAGCTTGTTATAGAGGGCAGTCATCGCGGACTCCATGTGGGCCATCAGTGCGCTCTGTACCTGGATGCTCCAGTAGATCTGGGAGACACAGAGGATCACCATACCCGGCCAAGTTCTTACCCAGTCGACGCGCTCGTTGACTTCGTAATCCCGATAGCTCATGAGGACCTCGTGCCTCACCGAGTTCACCATCTGCTCCTCGACCTAAGCTCCGACCAATTGTCCCGCGTCAATAATCAAGAGCGGATCGGGAATTTGGCTTAATTAAAAATTAGTGAAATTGAAGGAAGTGGCTTTTTTTTTTGCTTTTTTTTACGCGAATGGGGGCAAAGATTGCTCTGCTTAGATAATGACGAAGGTAAGTCGCGATGAAGTTTGAACGTCATTTGCATTAGCTCGGGAAATTTCAGCGATGGGATCGCGTTCGAGATTGCTTTTGCTCGACTTAACTGGTGCAGCTTTTGACTTTTCGATAGTTATTAACTCCGCGAATGCAGCTCTTGCAAAAGAACTTGAATTTTATATTTGTTTTGGACTATTTCTCGATCTTCAAATTTTAAACTGCATCAAATTTTCCCAGAAAAGTTATAAAGTAAAAAGTTTAATGAAGTTTGAGGGAAGTACAAATCGTCTCAGTTAATAAAATTTATTTGAATTGTTGATAACGCGACTGGATAAAACTTTCATCTGAATAATTTTAAAAGAAGTAAAACAGATTCTGTTTTTATTATTCGTACGAAGTAGAACGAAAGAGACGAAAGCTTTACTTTGCAACAGAATGTAAACGTTCATTTTTCATTCGAAAAAAGTAACTTTTATTCTTTTGCATGACGTTTGACCTAATTTGAGAAAAATCAATGTCGCACATTCAAAAGCAAAAGTAATTAGTTTAAAACTCTCTTTTAGAATAAAATTAATCAATTTGTTTACAGATTAAAATAAATCATTAAAAAAAATTTCCCTACAAATATTTGATCTCATTTTACTCTATTCGTGCTCCCTCGAAAAATCTTAGCGTAAGACTGTAACATTTTCTATTCAATTCCCGTCGTCGGTATTGAGAATTTATAGAGTAAAATTTACTTGGACAAGCCATTTTTCTACGCAACCGCGCGCAGCTTCGGTCGATATCATCTCCACCATTATTATTTCCTCTTGGTCATCACTGATAAGCGAATAAATTTCCAAATTATGGTTGAACCTGTAATTTAACATGAATCTTTAAACTTTCCACATGCAAATATTTTTTTAAGCCATTACGCTAATTTAAGAATATTGTTTACGATAAAATCCGCGAATTTTTCGAACACAATAGCCGCAAAGATAAGAATGCGTTTTTTTTTTAAATATTTTTGTTTGTATACACTGACGAAAAAAGCATAGTGAAAAATACCCGAGTTTGTTGATGCCTTCGAAGCACTTTTTTAAATGAGGCTGAACTCGCAGCGGATCCTTTGTCTCGGAGAGTATCTCAAGCATGTCGTCGTTGCTTAAAAAGAAGAATCGACCGAAATAAAGTCTCTTCTTCTCGAGATAATTCCCGACGCCGTCGTTCACCCGATCCATCATTTCATTCGACTCCTTCATCGCTTCCCATAGACCTACCTGGAAACAATGGCGCACATTTTCGTCTAAATAATTTGGTATGCTTCGTGTAACTACCATTTGCCATTGTTTGCTTTCGACAATGTGAATCGATGCTTGCTTGCTTGCTTATAATAAAAAGTTAGGAAAACAACATTTTATTCAAAGTAAGGGATTGCTTGATTTTCATTTTGTTGCAATGAAAAAATGTTAAAAAATTTAACGTTTCATGAAATTGCACAGCTGAAATTACTTCCATACTTTCTTTTCTATTAAAATTTCATTTCTATTTAAAACAAATTTATGTAATGCCTATAAAAGTTTGAAAATTTTGATGTTGTTAAACAAGCGTAAATAGTTGGAGTTAATAAAATGTGCATAAAACGTGAATCATCTTTCGCGTATATATCTCAATATTACCGTACAAGGCCTTTAAAACTTTGAAACCCAACCCAGCCCGACAAGTATCTGTTTTGATTTGGCGAAAAACAAGCAGCTCTTGGCAAACTTTGCCTTGTCGCGACGCCACACACAGAGAGTACAATAAAGCAAAATGTACAAGAGCAGCAGGAGACGAAGAAGTTTTGTCATTGGCAAATTTGAGTTTACGGCCCTCGGCGAGCGAACGAACGAACGCACGCGCGGTACTTGTAAACGTTCGCTCTACGGGTGTAAGTAGCTTACGGATCCGGCGGTCTCGCGAACTCTCGGCTCCCTGACGCAGCTTATCATCGCTTTGCGAAACGTAGCGTCGACCTCGACGAATAGGATGCCCTCCTCGGGTAGCTGGGCCACGATGTCCTTGCTCGAGAATATCGGCAAGAGATACATCCATTGTACTTGGACCTGTTGATACAAGATTCGATTGCCCATGAATTTTTCACCTCCTACCTCGGATGGGAAATTCTATTCCCTCTCAGCTATGGAGCGACACGAATGGATTCCTATATACCGTGCATTCAGACGGATTCGGGCTGTAATGAGAACAATGGCTGCGTCGGTCTCTTTATTGCGCGGACTATTATTTCAGCCCTTTGTGCTCGCCATTGTTTCTCAACTATTTTATTGCACTTTTATAGGCCGGGAGGTAATATATCTCAAAAATAGATAAAAACTTTCCTCGGCGCGATTATTCGGGGGGAATATTTAAAAATTCACTGTAGGAATTATTCAGAAGAGCACGTGAATGAAAACCTTGGTCCACTCGTCGAGAGTTTTCTGAATCCTTAGCAAAAGCTCGTAAAACGTTCGGACTTCGTTAGCAATGGGTTTGACGAATGCCGAGCCCCTCATCGCTTGGGTTTTAACTATGTGCTCCTCGAGCAGTGCCTGTATGTCGTCGATCGCCGTCAAAATGTTGACCTTGCTATCCTTGAACGGCATAGTCGTGAAGAACACCTCGTCCCATTCCTTCGTCATATTAGCCAACAGCACCTCCAGTTGAAGCTGCTTCGTCGCGCCGACGCTTATCTGATCGAATCTTTGAAAAACAAATTGACGCGCATCGCGCTAACTTTATTATATTTATACACCATACAGGAAATTCGGTAAGCACTTTTTCGAACGTCTGGGATTAAATAAATGGTTAAAAGAAGAAAATCGAGTGCGGCGTACAAGTCGAGCCGGTCCGCCAGATTCATCTCGATGATCTTGCGAACCGTAGTCCCGGCGTTAGGGGTCATATCGAAGCCGGCGATAGCGGTCATCTCGTCCCAGTGTCGCTGGCGCAGCGCCGAGTTGCAGAAGCATAGGACCTGCGGCACGTAATTCTACAGCAGAAACAATGTGTGACGTTAGTGTTGCGGTGTGTGCGTTTGGCGATTGGCTTTTCACGCGTTCGCGCTATTGAAATCCGCTTTCTACTTTGAACCATTTCACGTGTTCGAGCAGCTGGTGGCAGAGGTTCATCGGGGCTGGCTGCTGATTAGGGTCGGGATCGTCGCACGAGCCGCCGAATCTACGGTTCACGATCAAAGTTATATACTTAGGAATGAAGCTTAGTGCTTGGAATTTGTATGGCGATTGGTAACAAAATATAATAAAGATACGGAAATTCTAGACAAAGCTTTATCTTCCTGAATAGAACTGAAATAATAAAAATTCTCGTTTTGTGATATTTTATCGTACAAATGAATAGAAAAGCTTTTGAATTTTAAGTATGGAGTCAAAATGTATTTTAATAAATATATTGTCTGAATGAACTATTTAGGTATTTTCAATTTTTTTTAATATCGCCCTATTTTAAAAGACACGTTTCTAAATTTTTGCTCGTTAGGAATTGTAAAATGAAGTCGTTTTCTCCTCACGTGTGTTTCTTTAATCTAGAAATCTCGATTGAAAACTCGTATGTAAACCTCTCGATTGAAAACTCGCAAAAACAAAACTATAAATAATTGATCAAAATGGACAAATCTAATTTTATAATGTTATTGTTGAAAAAACACTCGACAGCTTCCCACTTTAACGTTTCATTTTCTCAATATCAGTTTTCCGATTATTGCACTTTGGCACGTTCTCTCTTTCCAGAACGTCTCTCCGTTTTCTCAATTTCGGAGTTCTTTCACCGGCGTATATTTCATAGAAAACCCAACATATCGATATCGAAGCTCTGCACACACTATACCTATAGGGATAATTCATAGCGATCTGCATCTTGATCTTGGACTTGTAAGCCTTGCTGGTCTTGTTGAACTCCTGGAAGTACTCGTTGGTCTTGTTCTCGACGGACAGCGCGTCGATGAACTCGAAGGGCCCATCGAGCCAGACCGCGACGTCCCTCTGCCACTGGAGCGCCCGATAGATCAGCCCGTAGAAGGGGAGAATCGCGTTATCCCTGAGCTCCTCGATACGCGGATAGAGCGTCTGAGGGAATTTAAAGAGCTGCTCCTCGCTGTTTATCCACTCGACGTCCTCGCCCATTTTCTCGAGGTCGCGCACGAATTTACGCATGTACTCGATGTACTCCCTTATTCGGCTCGCGTCGTCCATGTCGTCCATTAGTATCATTCTGCGTGACCGATCATGCGAGTTTTATGTATATATATATGCAACGCAAGTTTACGATATAAAGGCTTTTATTTATTTCGCGCTTTTTTTCTTTATATACATGCATAAGTATATAGCTCTGCGATGTGAGAAATTTTAAAAGTCGTTTTATCCACATACTGTACGTGCTGTTGGTACTTTTGCTTTGAGGACATACTTACCGAGTAATTTTAAACAGCTATTTTGCATATTTCAAATGAGACTGTATACGAGAAAAAGAGTAAAAATACTAGAGACCCTTTTCATCTCGCTTGCCTCGAGGCCGAGACTACGAAAGCATGTATTTAATCTCTTCAAAATTAAACTCTCATTTGAAAGATATACTTAAAACAAAAAAAGTGAGAAAAAAACAACCCAACGTTCAAAGCTAATGGAGCGAGGGAGCGAGAGGTGCACACATTATCCGCAGCACGAGTCTACGTCATCACCTGGGAAACATATCCTCGACCCGCTTATTCAAATTGAGAATCCTAGCCTGGAGCCTATCCTCGAACTCGTACTTCTTCTCCTCGTACATCGAAGTGTTCTCCTCGAGGATCGGTTTGATCCTCTGTAGCCAATTGACGGTGGTGTTGTTGAGCTCGACGTGTTCCTTGTCGAGGGAGGTCATTTCGAAGAGCGAAGACATCATATTTAGGGACTGGGAGATCTTTAAGCGGAGCTCTTCGAGAACCTTCGTCGTCACGTGCAACATGTATTGTCCTATTCACGCACGTTATACGTTAGTTTTTTAGTTTTCTCTCGCCAACGAGGGAATGTAAGAGTGCAGAATTTGGCTATACATATATATAAATATACCGAGTTCGAGCAGTGGGGCGGTCTCGTCGGGAATGTCGAGGGCTCGTACTTTGATGGCTTCGAATTCGGCGCATATGCTGAGATTGAAGTCCCTGTGACGCGCGACGAGCTCGCTTATTATGAGCTTGCGAACTTGGGAGGTGTAGCGTTTCAGGCCCATTTTCGCATCCTCCTGGTACAGCTTGCAGTTGGGAAAGTACTCGTTCTCCGTCTGCGAAGCACCTCGCATTCCTTTATTATTGCCACTTCGTTATAGCAAACGTGGGATGTATTCGACTACACGCGTAAACTCGTCTAAAGCAGCTTTTTAGAAACGAGCGCTGGAGGCGAATCTGGGTTAACCGACGACGCGCGCGATCCGCACCGCCACAGAGCCACCGAGCGTATAGAGGAAGCTCGTGTATACATTAATTGCCAATGTAAGCACAAGTGTCGAGAGAGTGAGAGAGAGAGAGTAGGGAAATCGAAACGAGGTTACTCGCTTGGAAATACCGCGAGCTAATTGACTCGCGACCGATGTATATGCTGCTGCACATATTTGTGAATTAGCCTGGCGCAGTCTCGCCAATATATATATATATAAGTAACGTGTATAAATCGTAACGGACAAAATTTCAGATAAAAAAAAAACAGAAAAACACTCACTATCCCGTATACAGCCGCTGTGTACTGATCGAACTCCTCGAGCTTGGCCAAGCAGGTCTCAAAGTCCTCGCTGGTGACTATCCCGCCTACGAGGGTCCTCTGGGACTCGAGGTCGTAAAGCACCTTGTACTGGTCCCTGAGTTTCTCGACGTGGTTCGTCATTTTTTCGAAAGCCACGCGAAGGATACCCCCGAGTCGCTGATGCAACTCGCTGACGTACCAATCGGGCAGCTGTTCCATACCCTTGTCCTGGGCTGTGCGCAACATCGCCAGTGACTCGAGCGACGGCAAGTGTTTCGCACTCTGGGCGATCTTGTCGATGAACGAGTGGAAGGTCGACTCGATCTCGCGTATCAGGGGACTCACGAATAGATCGTTGTTCTCGCACTTCAACGTCAGCTGCGTATGTAGAGGTAGACAAATGACGCCGTTTAACTTTAGATGTTGCTTATGCGGAGTAATTCAGTTTTACTAATACAGTTGTTATTTTGTATATGTACGGATGTTGAGAGACAAGTGCGATTGTATCTTAAGGTGCCTGAATGGCTGACTGGAGAATCGGAGGAGATACGTCAAGCTGCTGGAGAAACGGGAGCATGTCATATCGTGTATTACTCGCGGAGTGGCGCAACTGTAAGGCAAACGTGAATTCCGACTCGCTTATCCGCCAGACTTCGTACTATTATATATATGTATCTGCCTCGCATTCAGAGCTCCGCTTTATTACAAGATTGAGATGTGCATATATGTATGTGACATTTTAATATTTAACTCAAAAATATCGATTACTTTTAATTGAAAACGCTCCAAATATTACAGTTTAATATACTGAAAAGGAGATTAATTACTGCTATACTGTGTGTAAAGCAAGAAAAGACATCAAAAAGCGAGCTTCCACGCGCTAATCCCCAAATTTTCCCGAACAATCGATCACTCGCCTCGAACTATTTCCCCGCAGCGCCGCTCGCCGCAAAGACGCACAGCCAGGCAAATCAGGAAAGAAAAGAAGAAGGCCTTACCCCGAATAAAGGCGTGAGCAAAGGATCAGCGACGACGGTGAGCAGATGCTCGGCGGTGCTGGTCATGCGGTCGATAATCTGTAGCGAGAGTAGCTTGCTGGCGCAGCGCAAAAAGCTCGAGAGCTGATGCTGGGGAACGTCGCGACAGGCGCGGCACTGCTGCTGTATCAGTTTGCCGATATCCGCGTGGTACCCGGTAGCTATTATTATGGCTCCTCGGTCCAGGTCCGCGTCCACCAGCGGCACGAATCTGCGTTACATACACAGTGCAGGATGTAACGTTGATTCTCTGTGCGAAATGCTCGACGTGTGTACGAGAAATATTCAAAGTTCGCTCGAGAGCCTTTGCTTTGTGCACAGCTCGGCGATCCTGATGCACACAGATATATTTAGACAGAATTGATCAAGTTGATAGTGCGAGGCATATGCAAGTTCAGTTTTAGGCGGAGATGTTTTCTTTTGTAATTTCGGCATTAATATTCTGTGTAAAATGAACGTATGTATTAGTTCACGTACATCTTCTGTACATGAAAAACAAAAATGAAAAATAATTGAAACAACAGGCTTTTCAATGTCGATAGTTTGTTCGTGTCTCACAATGTAACTCACTCCATGAAATCCAGATATCCCCTGGGCCTGTACTTGCAAAAATTGCAGATCAACGGTGGCAATTTATGTGCCGCCTTGTTGATAATGGCCTTCATTAGCTGGTGCGACAGGAAGTACTTCTTCGAGATGCTGCAGCGATTCCTCAGGTATCTCCCGTAATTCTCCGTCTTGCCGTCGAGCTTGTAAGGTGGCATCTCCATCGGATCGTCCGCGTCATCGATCGCCAGCACGCATCTTATGCTCGATCGGCGCATATCCTCGAGATAGCTCTCCTTCACCTCGTCCATCTGCGCCTCGAACATATCCGCGAACTTTTCGCGCATCGATTGCGGCACGGAATTTCGCATCGCTGCCTCCCAGTCCTACTGATTTTCACAATTTTACGGGGAGCGACGACAAATGGGAATTCTTTGAAAAGCATAGGGAAGCACGGCTAAAATTTAAAAGGCGCGTGTGTGAAATGAAATTGAAGCGTGTTGGTCTGGCTCACTGGAAGGAGTCCATGAATTGGCAGGCACTCGGCGAACTCCCTCATTTGACCGACGCAGGCTGTCACAGCCGGATGCAGGCCGCACTCGGCTCTCGGCTTCGGTCTTCGTTTATGCTCGAGGCGTTCGGCTCGTCGCTGCACCGACTCTGCTGCTTGCTCCAGTATTTCTACTGCCTCGCGCTCGCGGATCTGCGTGGAGAAAAGGGACGATAGGCTTTTGGTGTATATTGATGGGGGATTTGATTAACTCGGGCATCGGTATGTTTATCAGTAATTGGTATATAAACCTTGCCGTTTGAGAATTGTAAAAAAGTTGATAATAAACTAATTTAATTATAATTAGCATTTAAAACTTCGAAATTTTTTTTATATACAATTCATAAAAGTGACTACTATCGTTACATTGTTCCCATTCGTGAATTAACGATACAGTAAACATGCATCATTTTTATAATTATAGTTTCACGAAATGAGACTTCAAGGCAACAAATTTCGTAGGCTGCTTTAAAATCATTCGAAATGCTACCTATAGGAGATATATCAGATGTTGAGTGTATCGTTGTTTAGAGTAAATAGGCGAAGCGGTCGATTTCTAACCTGTTCTATGTAATACTCTTGCAGCGAGGGGCGCATTTTTGGACCCCTGACCCGCATAAGATTGGGTATGGGTTTCATGCTGTAACTCTTCTTTGGCC